>JAODVO010000028.1:1359432-1372697 GCA_025400055.1 Notarius lentiginosus | reverse complement strand
AGAACTGAAGAAGCCTTTCAGATGAGAGGTGAAACATCTTCAAGAATTTCAAGCAAGTCCAGTTGCCTTCTTTAGCACCTATAGCAACGAAATGTTTTGTAAATTTAACACTGGTGTGCAAAATGCCAGCTCATAATGAATCACTTATCAGCTTCAAATCATCTGAACAGCTGAAGACCAATGCAAGTGAGAATGTAAGAACAAGAAGCATCTCTAGGAGGCACAGGAGCATCAACACCATTACTGTAACTGATTGAACAAATCTTTTTCTTTTCTTTTTTTGTGTGTCAGGGCTGTGTGCTGGTTATGGTGCTCTCCTGGCACACATTACAGACAGAATTTCTGTAATTTCTACAATAAAATACAATAATCAAACTGGTATAAACCTTTAAATATGTCTTACAGTTCAGTGCCACAGCCTGCATGGCATTCTGGGAAAATGCAGTATAGTATCTATACAACTGGTAGATTATTTAACAGTTATTCCATTCAATCAAGTCATACATGAGCTGATAGCCGATGAGGCGCGTAGCACTGAGTTGGCAATAAGCCATGTACAATGAGATTGAGTGGAATAACTGTTTTATTCTATCCACATTCACTGGATTTTAAGAAACGGAGCATTTTTATTTTTTGCAAATTTGATAAATAAAAATTTTGTACAAAACGTCCAACAAAATAATTTCCGCTTAGAATGTAAACAAACCAGTGAAATAACAGGAGCAATTTGTGAATAATGTGATAATAATTCTTGAAAAATAAAAAAAGATACATTCTTACCATCAAATACTTTCATTCTATATTTTGTTGCTTTTTTGTATTTTTTAGGATTTTTTTTTCGAGTAGTTTTTATTTCATCCTCGGTTGGTTCAGCAACACGCTCTGCCATTTTGTTTTTCTCTACTCATGGTATATGAGCTGATAGCCTGAGTAGCCAATCAGAGCGTGCGATTGCTCATATACAGTGAATTTGTATATATATGTGGCATTTAGTAATTGATAGAGAAACAGGATAAATAATATCCTCTTATTCTGTTACCTTCTACAGCTGTTCCTGGTGCACCAAGCACACCTGAAATATGTGATGTTACCCATGAGGGTATGACACTCACTTGGAAACCACCAGAAGACGACGGTGGTTCCTCAGTGGCCGGCTACATCATCGAGCGTAAAGAAACCAGGTCTGACAGATGGGTGCGCATCAATAAGAATCCAGTGACCATGACAAGATACAGATCAACCGGACTAATTGAAGGTCTCGAATATGAGTACAGAGTGACAGCTATGAACTCTAGAGGCACTGGCAAATCCAGCCTGAGCTCAAAAGCAGTGATTGCAATGGATCCTATTGGTACGTGCAAAAGAACAGGCATACATGTTACTAGTCTATGAGACAAACAGTTGAAGAAAAAAAAAATAAACATTTACTCTTTCTTCTCACACAGAACCTCCAGGCATACCTTTGAACGCAAGAGTCATAGACACAACCAGGACGTCTGTATCATTGGCATGGGCTCCTCCAGAGGAAGAGGGAGGTGCCATCATCACTGGTTACCTGATAGAGATGCAGAAAGTTGACCAGATTGAATGGACAAAATGTAATACAACTCCAATAAAAACTTGCGAATACACACTGACACATATGCCCCAAGGTGCTGAGTATAGGTTCCGTGTGATGGCATGTAATGCTGGTGGACCTGGAGAACCAGCTGAGATTCCAGGAGTAGTTAAAGTCACAGAAATGCTTGGTAAGAATGAAAAATATCACTGTAAGCTATGTCTTTTCTCCATGACTGGCAGTGCATCAATGCTAAAACGACCTACTTTAATATTTCAGTATATCCTGATTATGAGCTGGATGCAAAGTACCAGGAGGGTTATATCGTCAGACAAGGTGGAGTTGTCAGACTCTCTGTGCCAATTAAGGGAAAACCATATCCAACATGCAAGTGGACAAAGGAAGGCCGTGATATTTCTCACAGAGCTATGATTGCCACCAGTGAAGAACGCACAGAGCTGGTTATCAAGGAAGCTCACAGGGATGACACTGGAACCTATGATCTTGTGTTGGAGAACAAATGTGGAAAGAAAGCAGTGTACATCACGGTTAAAGTTATTGGACGCCCAGATCCACCTGAAGGCCCTCTGGAATTCGATGATATTCAGGCTCGTTCTGTACGAGTGAGCTGGAGAACACCATCAGATGATGGTGGCTCTGATGTTCTTGGTTACATCGTGGAGAGACGTGAGGTACCAAAGGCAGCATGGTACACCGTGGACTCTCGAGTGGTTGACACATCACTAGTGGTCAAAGGACTGAAAGAAAATGTTGAGTACCACTTCAGAGTTTCAGCAGAGAACCAGTTTGGAATTAGTCGAGCTCTAAAATCAGATGAATCGGTTATACCAAAGACACCACTCTGTAAGTATTTTTGACATTTAAATAACCTAATCCTCTTATTATTGCTCATATTATATTAATAAACCAAGTAATTCATATTGCTTTTATGTTCTTTAAAAAAGGTCCGCCTGAGCCTCCTGGCTTCCCTCCAGAAATTATGGATGCCACAAAAACCACTGTTGGTCTGTCTTGGTCAAGACCTAAAGATGATGGTGGCTCTCGTGTCACTGGATACTATATTGAAAGAAGAGAGTTGTCGACTGAAAAATGGGTGCGTCACAACAAGACTCAGATCACAACCACAATGTATACTCTCACCGGTCTTATCCCTGATGCAGAGTATCAGTTCCGTGTGATTGCTCAGAATGACATTGGTCAAAGTGAGCCTGGACCTGTATCTGAAGCAGTTGTGTGCAAGGATCCGTTTGGTGAGTAAAATGCACCCCAGTGTTGAAAGAAAATGTACCAAAATCTTGTTGGTGTCCAAGTTCTAATTACTTCATCGTCTTATTTAACTAGATAAACCAAGCCAACCAGGTGATATTGACATCATCTCAGTTACCAAGGACTGCATCACCATTCATTGGCTGCGCCCAGAAGTTGATGGTGGCAAAGAAATTCTTGGATATTGGATTGAGTTTAGACAAGCAGGTGAAAGTGCCTGGAAAAAATGCAACAAAGAGCGTTCAAAAGACAGGCAGTTTACTATGGGTGGTCTCATGGAGGCAACAGAATACGAATTTAGAGTGTTTGCTGAAAACGAAACCGGATTGAGCAGACCCCGTAGAACTGCCATGAGCATCAAAACCAAACTGAGTGGTATGTTGAAAAGATCAGCCATGTATACTATCTCCCTGTAGACTTATAATGCAGAAACACGATTATGCATTTTTTAAATTTCATTTGTTTCATTTTTTTTTAAACAGTTGGTGAAGCACCATGTCTAAAGGAAGAGATGAAAGACACTACCACTAAACTAGGAGAACCTGGAACACTGACATGCCAGATTATTGGAAGACCTCTTCCAGAAATCAAGTGGTATAGATACGGAAAGGAACTGATTCAGAGTCGTAAATACAAAATGAGCTCTGATGGCAGAAGTCATTCTCTAACAGTGTTAACAGATGAACAAGAAGATGAAGGTCTGTATACCTGCCGAGCAATCAATGAGGCTGGTGAGATTGAAACCAGTGGTAAGCTTCTTTTGCAGGCTGCACCCCAATTCCATCCTGGATTCCCTCTGAAGGAAAAATATTATGCAGGCTGTGGAATGAGCCTACGTCTCCATGTTGTCTATATCGGACGTCCGATTCCACAAATCATGTGGTTTTATGGCAAGAAACCTCTCAATCCATCAGAGAATATTATTATTGAAAACACAGAGAATTATACTCACTTGGTTGTCAGAAATGTTCAGCGCAAGACAAATGCTGGCAGGTACAAGGTGCAACTGAGCAACAAATTTGGTACAATTGATACTGTGCTACATGTTGAAATCCAAGGTAAGTTCAAGACCAATTTGTGTTGAGGGGTATATTTATATTGAACAGAATTGAAATTGGACTGATGATGATGCTATGATGTATGTTTCTTCACCACTATTACCCTCATTCCAGATAAACCTCTGATTCCTGAAGGGCCAATTGTTGTTGAAGCCCTCTTGAAGAATTCTGTAATTATAAGTTGGAAACCACCAAAGGATGATGGTGGTTCACTGATCACAAACTACATTGTAGAAAAACGTGAAGCAAAGGAGGGAGAGAAATGGCATCTAGTGTCATCATGTGTCTCAGGAACCACATGCCGCATTCCAAATCTAGTTGAAAGTGCTGGATATTACTTCCGCGTTTCTGCCCAGAATCAGTATGGTGTTAGTGAGTCATTAGAGATTCCTGCTGTTCTCATCATCAAGGCTCCATATGGTAAGTGGAATCAATTGCTGGCAACTTCCATTGAAACTATATGCAAGAACATTACAAAACAAAGAATAACAAGTAATCTACATACTCACAATTTTGTTTTGCAGAAAAACCTGGAATCCCACATAAGCCAGTGGTTACTTCAGTCACAGAGGATTCCTGTGTTCTGACATGGAAACCCCCATCCAGTGATGGAGGTGCCAAAATTAAGAGATACTATCTGGAGAAGAGAGAGAAGAAACAGAACAAATGGATTGCTGTTACAACTGAAGAAATTAACGAGACACACTATACTGTTAAAGGCCTTATTGAAGGCTTTGAGTATGAATTCCGTGTCAAATGTGAAAACATTGGTGGACAGAGTGACTGGAGTGAAATTTCAGAACCTATCGTTCCAAAGTCAGACACAGCTCCTCGTGCTCCCTTCTTTAAAGAGGACCTGAGAGATATGTGTGTTAAATATAAGGCCAGTGCAACATTTGTTACGAAGGTAATTGGACATCCCAAGCCAATCGTAAAATGGTACAAGAATGGCAAAGAAATTTTACCAGATGGTGAGAAAATCAAGATCCAAGAATTCAAAGGTGGCTACCACCAACTTGTCATCAGTCATGCCAATGAGAATGATGTGGCTGTTTACCAAATTAGAGCCACAAATCAGGAAGGATCGATCTCTACAACTGTAACACTTGATGTTGAAGGTATGATTGCTCTGTGTTTTCATAAGTGTTTTTATAATGCGATTGGTCACAGCTGCCTTCTGTATATTGATAACACTATCAGCTAGTTACAGTAAATGCATGTTTTCTTCTCTTTGCTAGTTCCTGCCAAGATTCACTTGCCATTACATCTGCAAGGCATGGGAGCTGTTCATGCTGTTCGTGGCGAGGTTGTCACCATCAGGATTCCAATCAGTGGTAAACCTGATCCTGCCATCACATGGCAAAAGGGACAAGAAATACTGAGTACCACAGCATATCATCAAGTGATTGTAACAAGATCCTTCACATCCCTTGTATTCCAAAAGGGAGTGCAAAGAAAAGATGCTGGTTACTATATAATTTGTGCCAAGAACAGATTTGGCGTTGATAAACAAACAGTTGAACTCGATGTTGCTGATATACCTGATCCACCTAAGGATGTTAAAGTAAGTGATATTGGAAGAGATACCATCACACTCACATGGACTCCTCCAAATGATGGTGGAAGTGAGATCATCAGCTACATAATAGAGAAGTGCCCAGTATCTGGTGATAGGTGGATTCGTGTTGCCCAGACATCTGAATCACAGTATACTGTAATGAGCCTATTTGGTAAGACCAAATACCAGTTCCGTGTTATTGCAGAAAACAGATTTGGTCTGAGTGACCCATCTGTACCAACTGAACCTGTAACAGGAAGAGAAGACAAGTTCGCTATTAGAAATTACGATGAAGAAGTGGATGAAAGAAGAGAAGTTACAAAAGAAGAAGCACCTCATTCCAAAGTTAAGAATGTGCCATCTCTTTACAGAATCTCTGAGGAATTAGCACGATGTGGACACTTTGGTATTGTTCATCGTTGTGTTGAAATTAGCTCCAAGAAGACTTTCCTGGCTAAACTCATTAAGGTCAAAGGGGCTGATAGAGAGCTAGTTGCAAGAGAGATTGAAACACTCAATATCGCAAGGCACAAGAACTTACTGTATCTTCATGAGTCCTTCGATAGCTTGGAGGAGTACGTTCTGATCTATGAATTCATATCAGGGACGGACATCTTTGAACGTCTTGGAACAAATTTTGACCTCACCGAGCGGGAAATTGTTCTGTACCTGAGACAAGTTTGCCAGGCTCTCAAGTTCCTGCATGGCCTCAACTATGGTCATTTTGACATAAGACCCGAAAACATTGTCTACACTACAAGAAAGAGCAGTACAATCAAAATCATTGAAATGGGTCAAGCCAGGTTGCTGACACCTGGAGAAAATATCAGAATTCAGTTCACAGCACCTGAGTATTATGCGCCTGAGGTCCACAATAGTGATTTTGTTAGCACCGCTACAGACATGTGGTCAGTTGGAGTTCTCGCATACGTGCTCCTTAGTGGCCTCAATCCTTTTGCTGCAGAATCAACTCAGAAAATGATTGAACGTATTTCCAATGTTGAATACGTATTCGATAGCGAGGCTTTCAAATACACCAGTCTTGAAGGCATGGACTTCATTGACAGGCTTCTGATTAAAGAGCGCAAATATCGTATGACTGCATCTGAGGCTCTGGAACATCCTTGGCTCAAGATGAAAATAGAAAACATTAGTTCGAAAGTCATAAAGACCTTAAGACACCGACGGTATTACCAGTCAATAATCAAGAAGGAATGGAGCACTGTTATTTCAGAAGCTCGTGTTGCCTATGGCGGTGGTTATAGAAACCAGAGAAATGTTTCAATTGGCAGAGTGAAAATTGGACACCCAGAACAAGGCCTGAGAGCAGGTCCTGTCATGCATGGGCCTGCTGAAGAAGGTGGTCATGTTCATTTTATATGCAACATTGAAAACTATGACAAGACCACAGAGGTGACATGGTACTTTGGCTCTCGTAAATTGACAGCAAGTCATAAGTATGAAATTAACTATGCCAATGGAGTTGCAAGCATGTATGTGAAAGATGTTGAAGAATCCGATGATGGCCTATACAGATGCAAAGTTGTTAATGAAGAGAGAGAAGATAATGCCTACGCAGAGCTGTTTGTTGAGAGCGTGAGATCCTATCGAGAATACTTCCTGGGACGTTCACTCAAAAAGCCCAGGCGTAGAATTGATAGAACCAAACTTCTACAGCGGCCACCTGAATTTACTCTGCCACTGTACAATTGTACAGCATATGTTGGAGAGGATGTACGCTTTGGTGTAACAATAACTGTTCATCCAGACCCACAGGTTACTTGGTTTAAGGCAGGACACAGAATCAAACCTGATCCTACAAAATATACATTTATAACTGACAAGGGTCTTTATCAGCTAATCATCCACAATATTGAGCCTAGTGACGATGGTGAATATACCGTTGTGGCACATAACAAGTTTGGTGAAGACAGCTGTAAGGCACGCTTAACAGTAACACATCACCCCGTTGCTGAGGACACAATGAGGCCAATGTTCAGACGCCTCTTAGCAAATATTGATTGTGTTGAGGGAGAGAGTGTCCGTTTTGATTTGAGAGTGTCAGGAACACCGCCACCTACTCTGAAATGGGAAAAAGATGGCAAGCCTCTTGAATTTAGACCACAGATTGAAGTTGTTCAAGAAGATGTGGGTTATCATATCCTCCATATCAGAGAAACGCTAATTGAGGATACCGGCACCTACAGAGTTACTGCAACAAACTCTGCTGGTTCAGCAAGTTGCCAAGCTACACTCAAGGTTGAACGTCTAACATACATTAGGAGGAAGTTCAAGAGTGAGGAAGATAAGCAGATATACATACAAAACCAAATAAAAAAGACACTAATAATGGCACAAGAATTCTCAACAGAAGAAGTAACTACACTTAATCCTGTAGCAGTAGCGGCACTGAAAGAAGCTGCTGAACTGTACAAACCTGCAGTGAGTACCAAGAATGTACAGGGTGAGTTTGATATCTCTGACAAAGAAGATAAGGAAATTAAGAGAATTAAAGAAGAATGTAGAAAGATCAGAATGCCGTATGAAATTCCAGAAGCTCGTGCACATGATCCAACAGTTCTTGAGCAAGACATGAATATTAAATATTTTGTGCCATTATCTGACATGAAGTGGTACAAGAAACTTCGTGATCAATATGAAATTACTGAACGCTTCGAGAGAGTTGTGCATAAGAGACAGAAACGCATCAGACTTTCCAGATGGGAACAGTTCTACGTCATGCCACTTCCCAGAATCACTGATCAATACAGGCCAAGATGGCGTATTCCAAAGCTTACACTAGATGATTTGGAAACTGTAAGACCAGCTAGGCGTTCACCATCTCTTGAGTCAGATATCTTTATTCACAGAAGGCGTTCCCTTGGGGATCTTTCAGATGAAGAGCTCTTCCAGCCTGTAGAAGATTATGTGACAAAGAGGAAAACTGAAGAAGAGAAGCAACAACTTGAGGAGGAACTTGAACTTGGCTTCTCTGCTTCTCCTCCAAGTGGTAGCCCTGTTCATTTTGAACTGCATGCCCTACGCCATATATCACCTAGGATTGTGCACAAAGCTGAAGTGAAACACACAGAAGAAACAAAACTTGCAGTGGCACCAGTAAAACCTAGTGCTTCTCCACCACCCATTTCTTATTTCCTAAGAAGGAGGAGATCGCTGTCTCCAACGTATATTGAATTGATGCGTCCTGTCTCTGAACTGATAAGACCATCCCGGGCACCAGTGGAATATGAAGTTGAAGCAATTGAAAGGAGGTCACCCACTCCTGAGAGGACACGACCACGTTCCCCTAGTCCTGTGTCTCCTGAAAGAAGATCATCAAGATCTTCCTCTAGATTTGAAAGATCTGCAAGATTTGACATCATGTCTAGATATGAGGCAAGAAAAGCTGCTCTGAAATCTGAGCGCAAGTATCAAGTTGTAACACAACAACCATTTAGCCTTGACCATGCCCCACGAGTCACAGTTAGAATGCGCTCACACCGTGTACCATGTGGTCAGGACACTAAATTCACACTGAATGTCCAGTCAAGGCCAGAAGCTGAAATCCAGTGGTTCCATAATGGGCAGGAGATTCAGGAGAGCAGCAAATACCACTTTACTGACATGAGTGGGGTCTTAACCCTCCAGATTACTGATTGCCAGGCAGAAGATAGTGGAACATACCGTGCTGTCTGTATCAACTCAAAGGGAGAAGCATCTGACTATGCAACTCTCGATGTATGCAGAGGAGCATTCACTACATATTCCTCAAGACGCAAAGATGAAGAGGCTCCAACAGCATTTGTACCTGATGTGTTAAAGACGGACTATTACCATACATCATCATTCAGGGCATCTTCTGCCTCACAGACTCGCATAGAGATCAAAGAATCCAAGACAAAGCTTACTGAGAGCCATGAAGTTTCTGGCATTGAAAAATATGAGTCTGAAAGACTGGCATCATCTTCTGTCAGACATGCATCTACTGAATACCTGTCCTCTGCTTCATATTCCTCCTCAGAACGACATGTATCATCTGAATATAAGGCAAAATCTGTTGAGTCCTCAGCTACAGCAAGCATAACTGCTAAGAAAGTCAAAGCCACTCTGTCAGCAAAAATCCTCACCAAACCACACTCTCTAACAGTATCATTGGGTGAGCCTGCAAGATTTACCTGTGATATTGATGGCGAGCCAGCACCAAGTGTGACATGGATGCATGGGCAACATGCTATTGTCACTTCCCATCGTGTACGTGTGACAACAACACAATACAAGTCTACATTTGAAATATCTTCTGTGGAGTACGCTGATGAAGGCAGCTACACAGTCGTGGTAGAAAATTCAGAGGGAAGGCAAGAGGCAAAGTTTACCTTAACCATCTACAAGCCACCAACAAGAGAGGAGGCTGTTGTACCATCTCCTCCAGTTAAATCTCCTGATCCTGCAGTGAAGTCACCTGAGCTTTCAGCAAAATCACCAACAACTTCTGTAGAATCACCAAGACCTTCAGGAAAACTTCCTACACCACCTGTCACATCTCCAGTGACAGCAGTTAAGTCTCCAGAGCCATCAGTCAAGTCTCCAGAGCCTTTGGTGAAATCACCAGAACCCACTGGAGTCAAGTCTCCTGAACCACAAATTAAGTCACCTGAAGGTGTCAAATCGCCACTACGAGTCAAGTCTCCTGAGCCCGATGCTGCTGCTCCAAGAGTTAAGTCACCTGTCCCTGCAAAGCCCTCAGAAGCAATTACATCCCCTCTTAGGATTAAATCTCCCACAGCCCTAAAGTCTTCTCAACCAGCAGCATCTCCTCCAAGAGTGAAATCGCCACCTCTTGTTAAGTCTCCAGAGCCACCACAGAGAGTTAAATCTCCCTCAGGCATGAAGTCACCCGAGCCAATCACCTCTCCTCAAAGAGTAAAATCCCCACCAGCAGCCAAGTCTCCTGAGCCAAAAAGGGTTAAATCTCCACTCACTGTGAAATCACCAAGTCCTTCAAGGGAAGCACCCCCAAAGATCCGCCAGCAACTTAAAGCCGAGGCCTCTGAAGACAAGGTGAAGATGATCTGTGTTGCTGAAAGCTCTGTCAGGGACGTTGTGTGGTACAAAGATAGCAGGAGACTTAGTCAGAGTAGCCGTTATCAGATCCATACTTCTGCTGATGGCACTTGCTGTCTCTACATATCAGACGTGTCTGAGAGGGATCAGGGTGAATATGTTTGTGAAATAATTGCAGGGAGTGGAGCGGTCTCAAAAACAACATTATCCTTCTCTGGTCAAGCATTCCAGTCCATCTACAGAAAAATAACAACGTTTGTGTCTGCACACATGGCTGTGAAAGGTAAATTACATTTTCTTTTTCAATAATTCAGTATTTTCTTAACACATTATAGTGACCTGTGCTTCACAGCACTAATACATACACTAATTGAATGTTTGCTCATCTTCCAGAATCAGTGTTCTCCAAGGCCCATGAGGGGGTTGAAATACTTAAGAAAGAGAGTGCTGCTCTCAGCAGTATGCATGAGCGTTTCTCTTCAAAATCCATCCATATGGAGAGCGCAATGCAAGAAGCATCGTTCAGCAGTTCCACCATGGCTGAAATGAAATTAGAAACAATGTCAATGTCTAGCATGTCCTCCATGACTTCTGAATCAATGTATGCTATGAGCTCAAGCAGTATGACGTCAAGTCACTCACATGCTGAGGGATCCTCAATAAGAGCCACTCTGCTCAGTGGTCAAGGTGAGTTAATAAGAGCCACGTTGATCAGTGGTCACAAGCATGTATAAATATTCATACAGCCTAATGACTCATATGTTCTTCAACTGACAAACCTCTTCATTTTTTTTTTTTTACTTTAAAGGTTTAGCACCAAAAATCGAAGCCCTCCCTGAAGACATCAGCATTGAACCTGGGAAGGTTTTGACCATAGCATGTGCATTCTCTGGGGAGCCTTCTCCACGCATTGAGTGGTCTCGTGGTGGAAAAACACTTTCAACTACAGAAGAGAGTGGAAGGTTCCACATCGAGACTACGGAAGACCTGACCACACTTATAATCACTAGTGTAAAATCTAGTGACGCTGGGGTGTACACCCTCAAACTTTCCAATGAGTATGGGTCTGACATGGCAACTGTCAAAATTAGCATTCGTTCACTATAAATCTAATTATGATACTTTCTTCCCCTTTACACATTATCTGCCTTTTTATTTATTGAATGAGAAAAAAAACCTGGATATCTGTTCCTGTATATATGAAATATTTTTATATCAAACTTGACATTAATTTATGCCAAACTAAAGTCTAAAGTTGTTATAAAATGTGCCATTTTGGATGATTATGACTAGGATTTTTGGTCATTTTTTGTGACGTGTACATAATGTATATAGCCGAATTTACCGGTTATGGGAAATGTATGAATTGTTATTTAAGACAATATTAACTAAAACAAATGGAACTAATTGTTTATCAGGAGAAAGTTTCTCATGGAACGAATACCCTGTTAAACCTGGAACTAAACTTGGTGCCTCAACAAAAAGTTGAAGTCTTAAGATTGCCTCAACAGGTAGAGAGGCTCCCTGTTGAAGTTTTACAAAATTCACGAGACAAAGCTCTACACTGTATGTGTACATGTGATATTACTATAATCACATGAATTTATAACTTGACCATAAGATCTTGAATGCTGCGTGCATTTACCCTCATGTAAGCAGCATGACTAGGTCTTGTGTTCAAACTGATTATGTCATACCACCATATTAAAGACATGCTCAAAGTGCGAGCGGCCTGCACTTCATGAGCTAAAATGTTTTATGTGCTCTGTTTCTGGTAAGGGATTGCTTGACTGGACTTTCAATATTAACATCTCCTGGCCAAGAATAAGTCTATCTTGCACTTCCTTACAGAAGCAGAGTCTCCTCTTGGAGGATTGCTTTGTTGCATTGTGTGTGTACTAGTTTTAGAATTCGTTTTCACGGTTGCTGGGCAAACAAGCATACCACAGGGACAACATCTTCCGTGGATATAAACATCATGAAACAGTAACTATGTGCCCAATATTTTGGTTTGATTTTATGTAGAATTGTAGAATTACTAATGACTGCAACCTCCTTGAGCCTTATAATTGATTCAATAAAGCATGTTTTCAGCATAAATCCGTTGTGGTTTTGTATCTGTAGATTTTCAGTAATCTCTGGTATAATAGACACCTCTCTGAAAGACATAATCCCATGACGTTTTGACATTCTCAAAGCTTTGTAAGATAAGTAATAGCTTACACCAAATATCATGAAAATACTTTCTGAATGGGCATGGACAAGCCTACTTTACATGTCCAGGAGCCAGGGGTATTGCTTAACCAGTGTTTCCCACGGGATTTTGCAAGACTATGGTGGGTGGACCTTGCTCAGATGCTTGGAGGGGGTCTAAAATTTTGTACATTTTAAAGTTAAAGGCCTCATTCTGGTGCACATTTAGAGCAAAAGTAACAGTTTAGATCTACAAACCCCATTTCCAGAAAAGTTAGAATATTTTCCAAAATGCAAGAAAAACAAAAATTTGCGATTTGTTAATTCACATGAACCTTTATTTAACTGACAAAAGTACAAAGAAAAGATTTTTCTATAGTTTTACTGACCAACTTAGCTATATTTCTTAAATATGAATGAAGTTAGAATTTGATGCCTGCAACACACTCAAAGAAAGTTTGACAGAGGCAAAATACAGTGTCTTGCAAAAGTATTCACCCCCCTTGGTGTTTGTCCTGTTTTGTCGCATTACAAGCTGGAATTAAAATGG
>JAODVO010000028.1:1297951-1310903 GCA_025400055.1 Notarius lentiginosus | reverse complement strand
CCATGTTGAATATAGTTCGTTTGGTCCACGGCAGGCGTCGCTTATCTGCGCGATCTTCACGAGACTTGTGCAAGACTTCGAAACATGAAGTGTCAGCCGGGTGTCAGTGCTGCCATTTTGAAAACTGTTTCCAAATGAAATATTGCACAAAAACGAGTTTAAATGACGATTATTGCCTACTTTTTTTCAAATTTTCCTGATTGCTATCAAAACAAACAAAATTTCCGGCTTGATCACGTCAGCATTCGAAGGAGGGCGCGTGAGTCTTTTGACAACATTGGTAGATGTCGGTCACTTTGATTTCCGCTGTACGTTTTACTTCCGTCCTACGATGTCTCGCACAGATCTCAGCGAATCTCGTTTACGCCCATTGCTTTGACATGTGGACTGATATATTACAGAGCATATTTCAAACACTCATCACTTGCTATAGCAGTGACAAAATAGCTGTCAAAATGCATTCTGATATTTGATAAAATTGAGAAATAGAATTTTGATGGTAAAAAGACTTGCCTTCAGTCCTCCTTTAATGCATTTGAGATCAGGTAGGAAATAATAATACAGTGAATAGCCCTGTTCCACAACTATTTCAACAGCGAAGTCAAGAGAAACGACAGTTTATCATTTGAATTTAAGACATGAAGTTTCTTTCAACTGATGAAAATAAAGAAAAAACACTGAATTAGAAGGTATGTCAAAACTTTTGACTGGTACTGTTTGTACATATTTCATGACCTCGTTTATACTATTGATAGACAGTGATGAGATTTTTGGGCGGCACGGTGGTGTAGTGGTTAGCACTGTCGCCTCATAGCAAGAAGGTTCTGGGTTCGAGCTCAGTGGCTGACTGGGGGCCTTTCTGTGTGGAGTTTGCATGCTCCCCCCGTGTCTGTGTGGGTTTCCTCCAGGTGCTCTGATTTCTCCCACAGTCCAAAGCCTATATCTATAATCTAAAACAACTAAAATAACTGGTTACCCTAAATTGTCCATAGGTGTGAATGGTTGGTTGTTTCCCAAGCCTGGAAATGGGAGGGTTGCGGCAGGAAGGGCATCCGGTGTAAAACTATGCTCCAATTAATATGACCTGTGGATCAATAGGATCCACATGGACCCCGACCTGGTAATAGTGCTGAACAAGGGAGGAGAAGATGATGTAATAGCCAATATATTAAAGCTTGCCTGTCCATTTTTATAACCTTTTCTTCCAATCTAGGTGGTTGAGAAGCAAAGAGCCACTTTTGAGTTTGAAGTCAGTGAAGATGAAATTGAAGGTCGCTGGCTGAGAAATGGTGTCGAGATCCAATTCTCTCAAGAGAAGCGTTTCAACTATGTGGTTATCAGAAAGGTGCATCGCTTGACAATTGCTGAAACTCACCAGAGTGATGCTGGGGAATACACTTTTATTGCTGGGAAGAACAGGAGCACATTGAACCTGCATGTCAACAGTGAGTGTTCATACATAGCATCTCCAAGCTTTGCTTTTGTTTTGCAAGTAATACTTATTAAATCTCTTATGAAGTAATTACTAAAGTTCTTTACTTCCATATCATATGCTTGCTAGTTTGTGTCAGTTGTTTGCTGCACATCTGTTTAGCTGAAAGACTTCCCATTATTATAAATACTCATAGTGAGTTGTGTTTAGGTGTCATATCTGTTCCTAATTGTCTTAATTACCTTTTAAATACAATTCAGTGCCTGAGCCTCCTCAGATCATCAGGCATATGGAGCCTTTGTCTGTTGAGGCTGGTAAACCTGCACGCTTCTCTGTGGAAGTGACTGGCATCCCTCAGCCCCAGGTCTCCTGGTATAAGAACTCTCAGGCATTATCTGCTGGATTCAAGTGTAAGTTCCAGAGAGAAGGAAATGAACACACTCTGCTGCTCATTGAAGTTTTCCCAGAGGATGCAGCTCAGTACACTTTTGAAGCCAGAAATGATTTTGGTCAGGCCACCAGCTCAGCTGTACTCAATGTAGAAGGTATGTATGATTGAGGAAATGTATCTGAAAAAGCTTCAATAAAAGGTCAATTGAAAAAAAGAAAAGAAAAAAAGATTGGTTTGGCTCAAAGCTATACAAGTTTGCTAACATCTGTATTTCTCTGTAATCAGTTTCCGAAGTGGTTTCTCCAGATGTTGGAGTTCCACTGTCTCCACCTGTGATGATATCTCCTCTACATGATGTATCTGTTGAAGAGGGAGAGTCTGCCAGATTCCAGTGCCATGTCTCTGGACAGGGTAAGGCATTTGTCTGAAACAGTAATGACCGAGTCATTATCAAGCTATGCTATAGACAAGAGGTCCTGAACATGTACTGATATGTTAATAGACTCCGAGTATTAGATTAGAAATGTCATGTTCTGGACAATATGCCCAGTCTTTTATTGTTGAGAACAGTCAGTGAGGGTTAACAGGGTGCAACAGTGGCAGCAGAAGCTCAGTAACTTTCTAATTCAACACAAATAAGTTAATGAATACAACATTCCATCCCTTGTTGTATATTCATATACTGTATTACTATTCATTATCTTTGTAAAAAACCAAACATATTCACATGTTACATTTAACAGTTATTCCACGAAATTGAGTCGTACATGAGCGATAGCTGACAAGGTGCGTAGCACCGAGTTGTCTATAAGCCATGTACAACAAGATTGAGTGGAATAACTGTTTTATTCTCTCCACATTCACTGGATTTTGAGAAACAGCATTTTTATTTGTTTGCAAATTTGATGCATAAAAACTTTATACAAAACATCCGACAAAATAATTTCCACTTAGAATGTAAACAAACTGGCAAAATGACAGTCGCAATTTGTGAAAAATGTGAAAAGTTTTGTTTTTGAATAGAGTTTTTATTTCATCCTCGGTTGGTTCAACAACATGCTCCGCCATTTTGTTTTTCTCTACTCACAGTGTATGAGCTGATAGCCTAGTAGTACAGTAGCCAGTCAGAGTGCACGATTGCTCATATGCAGTGAATGTGGATAGAATAAATTAACATATTCATTATTTTTGTTAAAACCAAATTTGTTAATGTTTATTTTTAGTCTTACTCCCAAACCTCTGCTTGACAAAGAGCATAAATTGATTGCTAATCATTGCGATGACCTGGCGACTTGTCCAGGGTGAACCCCGCCTCTCGCCCGTAGTCAGCTGGGATAGGCTCCAGCTTGCCTGCGAACCTGCACAGGATAAAGCGGCTACAGATAATAGATGGATGGATGATTGCTAATCAGTTTCAGATTTTCTCTGTCTTTTTTTCTAGATCTGAACGTTACTTGGTACTGCAAAGATAAGGAGATTAAGCCATCAGACAACCTCAGAATGTCCCAGTATGATGAAAGCTGCCAGCTGGAGATTGTCAGAGTCTATGCTGAGAATGAGGGGCCATACTCCTGTGTTGTTCGCAATTCCTCAGGGATGGTCTCTTCTTCAGCAGGTTTAAGAGTCAATGGTCAGTGTGCATAAAATAAAATAAATCACGTGCAAAAACATATAATGTACATTAATTAAGCGTGTTGCATGCTTCATCAGATGATCAGGTTGTTTGAACAAAACTCTTGCACATTTGCCAGCCCAAATCTGGAGGACTGGGGTACAACACAGTTTGACTGCATTCGCATTACAAGCTTTATTGCTTTTTGCTCAGATCCTCTCTTTATGCTTTGATGGTTCACTTTTGCGTTTGTGTCATCAGTGTGACGAGATCTCTCCTATGAAAGTACCCGCATGTGCAAACGCAATAACATTCATAGAAGAGGCATGTTGAGCAACCATGGTCACGACATCTTTTGCCTCATTGATCTTCGCTGTAAAGCTTCTTCCTTTGGCCTTGTAACCAGCCAAGTATGTTTGTGGGCCCTACGCTACCATTTCACCCCATGGTTTCAGAAGGGTCCTTACAGTTTGGCCTGGATTGACTTGTTTCCACAAATACTGAGCAGATATTTCACCATGCATCTGCTGACTACAGTCACACCTGCTCTTCTATTCTTTTTTTTTTTTAAACACTGGTAACACTGGATGCTGACTGGTGGTATGCGCATGTGCAGTGAAGTTTGCTGTGCACTCTAGAAGACACGTTTGTATCACAGAAATTGTACAGTGGCTCATTGTAATGTCACACGGCACTTTTATCATCCCACACTGAATGTCTTGCTGACGCCCAGGGACTGTCTTGTGCCAAATCTTATAACTCTTACTACCATAAATGCACTGCTTTATCAACATCTTCAACTAGAGAACAAAGAGACCTGGCTAGTCTTGGATACAACCACATTCTTTATTTCATTCATCAGTTGTGAGTGTTGCAGTACGGTAGATGTGTGTCTCACAGTAATTGCTTAGTGTCAGTGACTACCAGTCAGAAAAAAAAAAAAAAACTGACCAGCAACAGTTTTTGCTCTTACTTTTGCTGCAATGCAATTGCATGGCCAAATATCAGATATGCATCCTATCTGGTGGCTCAAATCTGATTTTAACAGCTCAGATCTTGTCTCATTTAGGCAAAGCATCAGATTAGTGCCACTTTAAACCTGTAATGGGAATGTAGCCTGAAGTAATTTACCTGCTCTTACTCAAGCCTGGCGGTTAAATAATTACTTTAATTGGTGGGCAGGAAAGTCACCATACTGTGCTGGACTTGGCCCTCCAGATGACCAAAGAACCCCCCAAAAACCCAACAAACCTAAGTAGACACACTGCAACACGTCACCTTTTCGCCTCCACCAACCTCACCCTGTTCTAATTACCTCTTCAGAATCAAGAATACAAACGTTTAAGTCTGATGTAATTGTTTAATCTTATTTTCTATTGCTCAGATCACAATGTGAAAACCATAAGTAGACAAAGTGTGTCAAGCAGTGAAGTATCTCTTTTGGAGGGGATCACTTCTCACACCTTGACTGAGACTCATTCTTCTTCCACATTTGAAATGGTGTCCACTGTGGAAACATGCACAACCTCGATGAAAAGCTTCAAAGTCCAACAGCACATGTCGTCATCAGTGGAAGAGTATTCCAGCAAACCTGCTTTGACTTTGAAAATGAATGATCTCATAGTTAGCCTTGGTGACATGGCTCAGTTCAACTGCGCTTTCGCTGGGGAACCTCTTACTGAAATTGTATGGGACCATAATGGAAGGACGCTCACAAATACAGAGAGAGTACAATGTATGGATCACGGAGGGGTCTTGTCTCTTATTATACTCAATGTGCAACATGCAGACGAGGGAAGTTACGGCTGTTCCGTTAAAAACGAAAATGGCGAGAATCGAACATCTGCACGGCTCACAGTAGAAGGTGCTTACAGGTTTTGTTTTACCTTTGATGTCCATTGCATCCTATTCTGCCTAACACTGGTGTATAATTTAAACCTGCATTATCACTGACTGTAATTTCTTGTATAATCTTGTGAATAGTCTAATCTCTGACAAGCTTGGCCTAACAATATTCTGTCATCAAACTAACATGTTTTAATCAATTCTAAAATTTCCTTGTACTGAATAAATAATCCCTAATAAATTTCCATAACTTTATTCTCACCCAGCTAAAGAGGCGAACCCCAAAGCAGAAACCTGCATCCCTTCTGACTCTGTCAGTAAATCTTCTAAAAGCGAAAACGAGTCCAGTACAAAGACATCTGACAAAGAAAAACAGGAGTACATCCAGAATATCGGGCCTCTAAATACCTCCTCCCTGAAAGCAAGCTGGCAGATAAACCAGCATTACTACCCTGATGTGGTACCCCTGGTGGATCATGTTATGTATGCATCGATTCAGCCAGAGTTTCTCGTGAAACTACCCCCAGAAATCACCGCAAAGCAGCAAGACAATGTCTCTCTTTATTATTTAATCAAAGGACTCCCCTCTCCATATGTGATTAACCAGTTGATGGTTGAAGACTCATGGTCATACTCACCGAAGCACGATGGACCCTTGTGCTGCTTAAATGTAATGAATATTGGTCCCAAGCAAGGAGGCACTTATACATGCAAAATTGTCAGTGCTGCAGGAGATAATAAGTGCAGCACCCAACTCAGGGTGAAGACAGGTTGGCATTTGCATGCTTTGCTTCTTATAATTCTTTCTGGCTACACTTCTGTAGAAAATTCTATTCTTACTCTTATTCCATGTAGGTTAAATGAGATATCTCTTAAAACAATGCAGCAAAAAAGACTCTGTAGAGAAATGACTGTGCTGGACATCCTTCAAGGATGTTCTTCAAGGGAGATGTGGTTCATTATATTCTGAATTGAAAATGTATATACAGTTTAATGCACTGCCATTTTTACCCTGGAATGACAGCACTATACTTTCTAGCCTTTTGCATTTATGTATTTTTTTTTATTATTTTATTTTACAGTGCCAAGGATGGAGGAACCCGTGTATGTGGAAGAAGTCAAAGGTAAACTAAGCTATCAAATATCCTTCTTCTTCTTCATATTAATGACAATCCTAGTAAAATGTCTACTGTATATAGAAGGTATATACAGGAAGTGTCCTTGGTCCTTGCACAGATGATCTTTGATTGTATACATGTATACCCAAAGCACATCTAGTTTACAAATGTAAAATCTCTCAATTACCTATAACTTAAAGGTACCGACTGCAAAGTAATCTGAAATTTGCAAAATTGTTTTATTGTCCGTGGCATTTTCCTATGTCTCGCAAGAACAATATCATGCAGACGAGATGTGATCATTTTGATGCCCTGAGGGTCACTTTTCTCCATTTTGGGACTGTTTTCCTCCCTCTTGAGGTAAACAGTACGGAAACAGGAAACAGCTGAACACGAGGGAGGAGTTTTAACTAATTAGCATAACTATGGAACTGCGTCACGCTAAGATGGTGACGCGTGGAAAATATTGTGAGTCTGCATCAAGTTTTGAGTCGCAGGGATGTAATTTGTGGTTGACATTCACGAATAGATCCAAATATTTCTGTCTTTTCTCTGTTCCTGCTTTTGTGTTCTTGTTTCTTTCTCTGTAAGCTCAAAACATTAGGTGTGTAACTCCAGACTCGCTACTGTGGAATCAAGCTCATGCATTCTCAGGCTAAGACAGCTAAGCACTAGCTAGAATGATTTAGTTATCTGTCCAGAAAAATGACACATCGTCTCTTGTAGTTGCACTCACTAAGCAGGCTTTCCTTTCCTTTTCCGCTGGAGGGAGAGCCGAGTCCGCCATGTTCGCCCATGCTGACTTGTTTTTGGTTAAAAGTAGGTCAGACACGCCCATCATGGTCATGTGATATCGTTGCTCGCTTGCTTCAGCAATCTCCTTAATCGTAAAATGCGAGATGCTTTTTATCTCGGCAAAACATTTACACGCAGGATACACGGTGTGTGTGTGTGCAGCAGCAAAACATCTCGAAACTTCAACGGCAACAGAAATGGAACATTTTACCCAGAATTCAACTTTGCACTCAGAACCTTTAAACTGGTTTCTTCAGTAAATATTGTAATTATATAAAATGTACCTTTTGTGCACAGATTTTTCTCGAATGGCTGTGTGTACTGAAGAGGACTCTTACACCACAAACAAAACCTTTGAACTTGTGCCAGAATCTAAATTCTATTCAGAAACATTCGAGAAAAAAATGGAAAAGCCAGTTTTTGTAACCAAACTCTCCCCAGCAATTGTAACTGTGGGAAACACAGCTAAATTTACTGCAACTGTAGCTGGATTTCCAAAACCTGTTGTTCAGTGGTACCACAATGACCAAGTCATAACCACTTCATCTATTTATACATTTGTGCAAGAGAATGAAGAATATACTCTGGTTATAAGCAATGTTAAAAAGGAATTCGAGGGAGAGTATACTTGTACTGCAAGCAACAGGTTTGGCAAATCAACATGTGCATCTTATCTTCATGTTAAACTGAAAGATGCCAAAAAAGTAGAGCAGGTCATCGGTCAACCTCCATATTTTACGAAAGAAATTGAGTCCGTGCAATGCACAGTTGGAGGCCAGGCTGTTTTTGAATACAAAGTTACAGGTTCTCCGTTTCCTGAAGTTCAGTGGTTCAGAGGCAGCCATCGTATTCAACCTAGTAAATATTGTATTATTATTAGTAACGTTGATGGATCTGGCTGCATAAAGATAATGGAAATTCAGCAAAGTGATGGTGGTCTCTATTCATGTCGGGCAACCAACCCACTGGGAGAAGCCTTTTGCAATGCAGAACTAATTGTCTTCCTTAATACTGTATCAACATCCCAACGACAAGAACAAGTTGCTTCAAAGAAGCAAAAAACATACAAAGTGTCCATGTCTGAGCATGCCACTGAATCCCGTTTATACAGTGTAAGTCTTTCTGGACGTGCCAGAGCTAGTTTGCAGGAAGGACACCAGATGATTTATACCATTGGCACTGAAGACAGACAGGTAGTGTCAAGTGAACAAGTGGATACTCTTTGTGAGTTAGATGTTTCATCTGCAACTGTGCACAGAGAGCAGGTAACTCACCAAGCTGCAGTTCTTCAGTCTCATGAAATGCAAGAAAGAGTAGCTATTGCTTCAACAGAGCCACATCAAGCTGTGGCAGCACCTCAGAAACAGCTCCACATGGCTGCAATGGCCTCTGCTATCCAGGAAAACCAAGGCTTTGTGGAACAGCACTCTGATCGTATCGAAAGTCCTGAGGTTACAGATCATGAGCTCACTGAGGAACAGCCCTCACAGGTGATGTCTGCCATTTCTCAGAGTGTAACCCCTCTTACAATTGTGAAAACCGACCCTATAACTTGCAAAGAAGGAGAAAGCATACATGCTATTCCAGAACCAAAACATGCTGTCAGTAGTCATCAGGTTGAGACTAAGCTGGCCATCTTAAATGAAGAATACCAAAATATTCCTTTCCCTGAAGAGGAGAAATCATTCAGAGTTGCAGAAGGGGTTAAGTTATTGTATTCTGCAGTATCTTCAGAGAACCTTCAAGTTACAGAGGCTCATTCTTCTACATTGCCATCCTTGGAGTCTACTGAATCTTTCATCGGAAAGGAAAAACCCAAACCAGTACATACTTCTGTAAGTGAAGTAAAGCACACTCTTTCAAAAGAAAATAATTTCGAGCTGGACAAACCAGTTGCAGACGTTGTGCAGTTGTCCAAAGACCAAATGTTAAAGTCAGCCTTTATTGCTGCGGAAAAGCGTATACTTCATGCTGACAAAACAACAACAATTCCAGGTCTAGATAGTCCTGATTCAGTTCATTCGCAGAAAGAAGAGGATCAGGTGCTTCATTTACAGGTAATCTGTGATCAAGATACTCTTCCATCTCCGGGTAGATGTATTTGTGAGAAACCAATAACTGAGCAAGCTGATGCCAGGAAAAGCTCAACTCTTATCCAAACAATGTCTGTGGATGAGCAGACAGCTGTTCATTGTGAGCATGTATCACCGTTTTCTTCTGAGAAGATAACAGAATGTCTAAAACCACAGGAAGAGGCTCCGGCCAAGATGTATCTTCAGTCTATGCAGACAGAGAATACTTTATACAAAGAAGGATTACTTTCAATAGAAGAACCGGATCAGCAAAAAGCATCACAGAGACAAGAAAAACACCATAAACATGCAGTTACTACTGAGGAGAAGTTAACGTTGATAGCGGATTCCTCCAAAGATCTTGATGTTTCCGTGAAAGGGCTGAAACCTGAACACAGAAAAGAACCCAAACCTTTGAGTGTTCTTCATGTGGTCTCCGAACCTATGCAACTACCAAAGGAACGTCCAATTGCTAGTTGTGATAAAGAGCATCATGCACTTGTACAAAAGGAGGACCACTGGAATATTACACATGCAGCGTCAGTGTTAGACAAATACGCAATAGAGGAGGGTCACACGGATAGTGTAAATGCAGCGGAGAAGTTGACTTGCAAGGTAGATTTCGAGCCTAAACTGTCAACACAGTCTGTGCATATTGAGGAACAGGCCATATCGACTGAAAGCTGTGCCACTCTTGAGGCTGCTGAGCAGGATTATGCTGTTCATATTCAAGAGGGTAAATCAGTGAAGCGGTCAATGTTAATCGAAGAGAAGCAAACTCTGATGGGTGAAATATCTCAGGATATTAAGAAATCAGAGTCAACAACAATAAATATTCTGACTGAGCCTTCTGAACCTCTTCTGGTGACAGAGTCTCAAGAAAGCAAAGCACTTCCCAAGGAACTCACATTTGTGATTCCTGCTCCAAAACTACACAGCTTGGACATCAAGCATCAATTAAAAAATGCATTACAGTGTGCAGTGGCCTGTGATCAGCCTTTAATCCTGGCAGATGTTGTAGGTAGTTTAAGAGTTGTTGAAGTGAAGGAGGTTAAGGTCCATAAGGAACCAAAGTACGCAATGTTCTCTTATCTTATTACAACTACGTCTGCCCCAATGGAAATAACAATTGCTTTTGAGGGTGAATATCCTCAAATAGCTGATCTTAGGAGTGAGCTTCAGTCTGTTTTAAACTCTATAGTTTACCAGGAACAGCAGGTCTTCACTTTAGAACAGCCTGAGACAATGCCAGTCCTTAGACCTGAGCGGGCTCAGTTTAGAACAGCTACCTCAAAAGAGATGCTCTCACCAGTGGTAGAGTCTGTACGGTTAACTGAAAATGTGGAAGTGTTTGCACCACCAAAGGGTCAGTCAGCTGCTTTGAAGACTGAAGCCAAAGAATCTTTCCAGTATATAGCTGACCAGGAACAAATTATAGTCCAAGAGTCAAAACCTCAAGTGATTCAGAAGGCCGTTGAAACAAAATCTTTTATCCGGGAATCAAATCAAACTGGAACACAAGAGATGAAATCTGTGTCAGTTCAAGAAGCTTTTGAAAGTA
Organism: Notarius lentiginosus; assembly: GCA_025400055.1. NCBI lineage: Eukaryota > Metazoa > Chordata > Actinopteri > Siluriformes > Ariidae > Notarius > Notarius lentiginosus. The sequence continues at coordinate 1,300,077 of JAODVO010000028.1, read as the reverse complement.
TCACTACTGACTTACCAGTGGTACCATCTCTAGCAGAAAAGCCTACAGATGTCCTTATTGAGAAACAGAACAGGGTAGAATTGATAAAAGAGGACAAAACATTGAAAAGAACATCAGAACAGAGTTTGGCAAAAAGAATTGCTTTTGAATTGCCATTAGAAGATATTGCTGTGGTGGAGAACTCTGTGGTTACATTTACTGTCCATATCAAAAACGTGAGCCAAGTTAGTTGGTTTTTCAACGGCAAATTGATCAAATCTGGCAAAGAGTTCAAATGCTCCAAACACTTTGATACGTATACCTTAGTAATCAGCAAAGTTACAAAGGAAAAACATGAAGGGGAATACACATGTGAGGCTGTGAGTGAAGGTGGCAAGGCCTCAACATCATCGAGACTCACAATTCTTTCAAGAGGTTTGATTATGGAGTTGTATTTGTCACAATGAGTCATCTAATCCTTAACTGTTTTCATTTTAGGTGTGGAAACTTTGATAATTTCTAATTAAATAATAGGCATCCATGCCACCCCCATATTCCCATTTAATTTATTTCACATTCCACCATCAACTTTCCATCACATTTTATTCACTTTTGTTTCTTTGGGGATTTTCATATCATCATTTCTCACTCTTTTAATTTATAAAATAACTTTCACGATTGTTGTGTCATGGACTGTTATGGTTCCTGTGTTAATACCAAAAGTGGACAATATGGCAATGTGTCGTTCAGTCAGTACTTCCAGAATACCGGCCACTGATGGATATTGTAAAAAAAAAAAAAAAAAGAGCCTATTAACAAACTGTAGTATCCTAATTAAATATGAATCATAAACAATTTTTCCCTTATCTTCCATATACACTATGTTGCAATATGTATTGTGTAACATAAAACATTTAAATAATATTGGCTAGCGTTGAGTGGTATATCAGATATATTCTATTCAACTAGCATGATTTCGAACGAGTTGAAGACGAGCCAATATTATTATTATTATTATTATTATTATTATTATTATTATTATTATTATACATACACACTCTCTTCATATCAGTATTCTCAAAGGCAAAAGCTAGCTTACCCGCAACTCGGTGCTGTTAGCATAGCAATCCAGTTACCTTCCAGCCAGTGTAGCAGTAACATTAGTGAAGGCCGATGCTAGCTTACCTGCGACTCAGTGCTGTTAGCACGACAGTCCAGTTGCCTTCCAGTCGGTAGTAGTGTTAGTGAAGACCAATGCTAGCACAGTCAAGCCAAATATTATTATTATTTTGTGATTTACTTAGTTACTTTTAAAATCAACTTTGACAGCTACACACAACGGTGCGACCTGTCAGCCAAAATTCTCTCAAAATCTTCCGCTTTTAATGAAGCAAACCTCATGGCTATGTTTGTCTCTTTTCCAGTTTTTTAATGACCATTGGTATGTTTTTCTCTTGTAAATATGTGTAAAGAATATCTCATGACGTTTTGGTAGCCTTTCGGGTGTTCAGCGCGTCTTCAGTTTCATTTTTCAGTTTGTTTATTTATTTAGTGCTTAATCCTAGCACTGGATTCGCCTCGTCTTCTCTCTTTCCTGGAGGATAAAGAAATGATTCAGAAAAGTTTTGTCGTTGGCTGAGCTCCGACGTCTGACATGCAATATCAAAACAATATTGCACGCTCATTCTCCATTGGGGAGAGTGGCGTAATACAGTACATGGAGGATAAGCGATATGATAACAATATTGCATTCTATCAATAAACCCACTAGAAGGGAACAGAATACTTGTTTTTATTCCATGGAAAAAGTGTCCTGTACGTATAATAATAATAGCTCTTATTGTTTTCCGAAGGTCTTCAGTGCCTCTGCGAGGAGGTTATTATTAACGAAGGCTGGAAAGAATAAATGATGTTTTTTTTTTTGTTGTACAGTCAGTTACATTTTCCAGAAATGAGTTGAGACTTAACAAGCTGTGTGAAAATCTTTTCATGGCCAAACTGAAGGAAAAATTCACACCACTCTTCATATGAGCGTTGATAAATGGCAATCAGGCATAATTACCGAATGCATTGACATTTAGCCACACCCACACAACTCCATACAAGGCGACGAGAGCAGACTAAACGGTGAACGAGCAGCTCGGAAG
>JAODVO010000028.1:1207537-1218192 GCA_025400055.1 Notarius lentiginosus | reverse complement strand
TAAAGATTTATTTTGTGGAAAATAACAAAAGGTTTATCTCAGAGACGCGAAACGTACCCCGAATTCTAGAATGGCCAACGGTATAAATTCTGGTTTATATGATTCATCAGCATATTTCATATCATGCAGTATAATAACATGGACATAACCATACTTATAGATATGTTATTGAGAAGAAGGAGAAAGTGGGCACCCGCTGGATAAAGTCTGGAAAGACAGCAGGACCCGAAAACAAGTACAAGGTGACGGATGTTGATGAGGGTAGCGAGGTGCAGTTCCAGGTCCGTGCTGAAAATGAGGCTGGAGTTGGCGACCCAAGTGAACCTACAGACATTATTACAATTGAGGATCCTATAAGTATGTCAACACATTTTTGCAAACATCATATGTCACAAATTAGACTTTTGCTACAAGTACATGAATAATGCATTATACAACGGCTTGTTTTAGGCCCACCATCTCCTCCAATTGAGGTTAAGATTGTTGATGCCAGCAGAGAGCACATCAATATCACATGGAAAGCACCAGAAAAGAATGGGGGAAGTCCTGTTACTGGGTATCATGTTGAGCTGTCTGAGGCTGACACAGATAAGTGGATGAGGATCAATGCTCGTCCCATAAAAGAGTTCAGATTCAAGGCTGAAGATGGCATTATTCCTGAGAAACAGTATGTTCTTAGAGTCCGTGCTATCAATGCTGTTGGTGTCAGTGAGCCCTCTGAAATCTCAGACAAAGTCTTTGCTAAAGATCCAGACAGTAAGCATTGTTTTTTTTTTTTCAAAACAGTACTGATTACTGATTTGAATAGTGTTTCTGTAAAAGTCTTTGAAATATATATATATATATGTGTGTGTGTGTGTTTATTTATTTTTTTTTATTTTTAATCTCATAGGTGCACCAAAAATTGATTTGGAGACCCAAGACATTGTTGTTGTTGAGGGAGAGAAGTTGAATCTAAAGATCCCATATAGAGCAATTCCGAAGCCATCAATGGTTTGGAAGAAGGGTGAAACAGAACTGAAGGCAGATGACAGGCTGACTATGACATGTGAACTCAACAGTCTTCACCTTGAGCTTCTAAAATGCAAGCATGAAGATGCTGGTGTCTACACAGTCACTGTAGAAAACAGTCTGGGCTCAGCTACTGGAACAATTAATGTTAAAGTGATTGGTAAGAGAGCTGTGGGTTTTTTTTTTCTGTCTTAAGTCATATTTTGTTCAGAAAACCAACAATTAATCAAATGGGTTCCATCAATAGGTCTGCCTGGACAATGCAAGAGCATCTCTCCAAGTGAAGTCACCAAGAGCTCCTGTAAAATTTCATGGGAACCTCCAGAGAGTGATGGTGGTAGCCCTATTTTGCACTATATACTGGAGCGTAGAGAGGCTCAGAAGAAGACATTCTTGCCTGTGATGCCTGGAGTCAATGTACTAAGCTTTGTAGTCAAAGACCTGATGATAAATGGTGAATATTACTTCAGAGTTAAGGCTGTTAACAGAATTGGTTGTGGTGAATATCTTGAGCTTCGCAACCCTGTCATTACAGAGGAGCAGAAGCGTAAGTATAATTACCTTTTAAACAAATGCAATATTAACCACATTATTCCAAGTATTTTTTTTTATTGTTTGGTTAATTATTTTTGTCCTTTGAATTTTTCTTTCTGAAATATTTTAGAGCGGCCTGACCCACCAATTGAGGTTGAGGCACACAACCCTACCTCTCAGTCCGTTACAGTTACTTGGAAAGCCCCACCCTATGATGGTGGCTGTCCAATTACTGGCTATATTCTGGAGAAAATTGAGAAGGATGGTGATAGATTTGTGAGATGTGTTCCAGACCTGGTTCCTGGTTTCTCCTACACTGTCACTGGCTTGACAGAAGGCACAGAATATCAGTTCCGTGTTCGTGCAGAAAATGTGGCTGGAGAAAGTGATCCTTCCCGCAGCACTCCCCTAATAAAGGCTGCAGATCCTGTTGGTATGTACAATGGCACAGCAGTAAAATAACATCACAAATACATCTAAAATACTTATTAAATGAATGTTATTTAATTTAGATCCACCAAAGGTGTCACTACATGCACGAATTGCATCGGGCCTGACCATCAGTAAGGGTCAAGAGATGAGACTAGATGCCCACATTTCTGGATCACCATACCCCTCTGTGACATGGTTCAGGAACGATGAGAATGTCCAGAAGATTGTCAAGAAGAAGCCACAATTCATTGTGAAAAGGAAAAAGAAGACCAAGGCTATTCATCCCGAACCAGAGGAGGAGTTCTATCCTCCACTTCCAGATCGTTTGTCATTTGACCGGAGCAAGAGAGGCGAAACTGCCATGATGGTGCGTGAGGCCGTCAGAGATGATCATGGACTTTTCACCATCAGAGTTGAGAATACTCATGGCTTTGCAACTGCATCTTGTGTTGTCAATGTTCTTGGTAGGTTCTTGTGTTTTATGTTGGTGCTTTTCCACATTTGTGAATCTGTAATCTGTGATTAGCAGATTGTTCTAAAATGTGTTTTGCTATAATCTATAGATAAGCCTGGACCACCTGTAAACTTTGGATTTGATGAGCTCAGAAAAGACTCTGTCACATGCACATGGGATGCACCGCTTGATGATGGTGGCAGTGAAATCATCAACTATATCCTGGAGAAAAAAGACAACACCACAGATGAAATTGGTTGGGTTACTGTTACCTCAACCCATAAAGGATACAACTACCCTGTAACCAAACTCATTGAAGGAAAAGAGTATATTTTCCGAGTGACAGCTGAAAACAAGTCTGGCTGTGGCCCACCATGCTATTCTGAGCCACTTGTTGCAAAAAATCAGTTTGGTAAAATGTGCATGATTCTCATTTGTAGAATTTAAATCAAACAGTATCACTGCATATTAGTCAAAAAACATCAGTTATAAAAATGGTAGTACAATTACTGGATGTTTATTTTTAAAAATTTTGGTATTCCAGATCCTCCTGATGCTCCTAACATGCCCAGAATTGGAGAGGTCACTGCCAGCAGTGTTGCTTTGTCTTGGCATGAACCTAAGGACAATGGTAGTCCCATCTTGGGCTACTGGATCGAGAGACGTGAGGTCAACAGCAAGTACTGGACCAGAGTGAACCGCAATCTTCTCAGCGCCCTGGCACTGAAGGTTGGGGGTCTTATGGAAGGCCTGGTTTATGTCTTCAGAGTTTGTGCTGAGAATCTTGCTGGCCCTGGAGAATTCAGTGTCCCAACTGATCCTGTGGTTGCAATGGATCCAATCTGTGAGCTTCATATTTATTTCACATGTTGGCTAAAATACTAAAGAGAGAATAATTATTATGCAATTTTAACAAGGTCATAAATACTCAGATAGACCTGTTACTGATATAACATATTTGTGCAGTGCCTCCGGGTCCTCCTGCGCCAAGAATTGTTGATACTACAAATACAACAGTTGAAATTGCCTGGATTCCTCCGTTGTACAATGGTGGTGGAGATATTCTAGGATATCATGTTGAGCGTTGCCTTGTTGGGGAGAAAGAATGGATTCGTAGCACTGAGTTCAGATGCAAGGAATGCAAGTACACATTGACTGGACTGACTGAGGGAGCAGATTATAACATTCGTGTATATGCTGTAAATGAAGCTGGTCATGGAACCCCAGGAATGACTGAACCAGTTCAAGTGAAAGAGCCTGAACGTAAGCTTATAAAAAATACAGTTCATAAAGCATTATTAATGAATAGTAATTATATGTCTAATGTAATGTTTATTCTATAACAGAGGCCCCAGGAATTGAGTTTGATATCTCTGTAAGGAATGGAGTTATAATAAAAGCTGGAGAGACTCTGCGTATACCAGCTTATGTTGTTGGCAGACCAATACCAGAGGTAAAATGGACAAAAGATGATGCTGAACCTGACAAAGAACGTGTGATTATTGAAACTGTTGGAAAATGCAGCACTGTAAATATCAAGAATGCTCTGAGAACTGACCATGGCAAATATGAGATCACAGGAACGAACCCCAGCGGAACGAAATCTGCTTTTATAAAGGTTGATGTCATGGGTAAGTCTAAGTCAGCATCTTTAGGGCCATGGTATGTTTCTAATTTTGCATTGTCATAATAGATTTAAAATACCTGTCTTTCTTTTTTGTGTAAAAGATATTCCTGGACCAGTGGTTGATCTCAAAACAGTCCATGTCAACAAGAAGATGATCTCCCTGACTTGGTCTGATCCTGTTGATAATGGTGGAAGTGATATCATGGGATATGTTGTTGAGAGAAAAGATGCCAAAATGCACATCTACAGGCAACCGCTGGAAATTGCTTCATGCAAATGTGACATTGTTGGCCTTCTTGATGGTGAAGAATATATGTTCAGAGTGGTTGCCAGAAACAAGTATGGCCTTGGTGTCCCTGTTGAACTTGGACCTGTCCTAGCTGTGGATCCTAAAGGTAACACCAGTTCAACTGATCTCTCGTCCTTTTTTCTTGCTTAGTTTAAAGACATTCACAGCAGTAATGAACACTGGCGGTTTTTATTTTGAACATCTTGAAATTTCAGGTGTACCATCTGCCCCAGAGAAGCTTCACTACACTGCAAGGACCAAGAACACTGTTACACTTGCTTGGCAGCCTCCTCACAGTGATGGTGGTGCTCCTATCAGAGGCTATTATGTTGAAAAGATGCGACAAGACAGTGATCAATTTGATGTTGCCAATCATCAGGTCTGCAAAGATCTCACGATTACACTCGAAAATCTGAATGAGAACATGATGTATGACTTCAGAGTGAAGGCTGTCAATGAGGTTGGAGATGGTGCACCATGCAAACCAATAAGTGTCCATATTCAAGATGATGAGTGTATGTAATAGTTTTATTGTATCATTTACTGTCATAACAATTATTTTACATTTTGTGTATTTGACATTATTTGTGTTTTTCATCTCTTTTAGTTGCCCCAACTGTGACTCTGTTGAAGTACTTCAAGGGCAATAACATAACTGTCAAGAAAGGAGCAGCCATTGAAATCCCTGCTGAAATTGCTGGTCTGCCATTGCCCACCTTTGAGTGGACAAAGAATGGAGTTGTTCTTGAAAAACCAACTGAGACCATGACACTTGAATCTGAGGAGATTAACAGACAAACTATTAAAACCAAGATTGCCATTCCTGAAACCGTAAGACAAGACACAGGCTTGTACAAATTAGCTGCTACAAATATTCATGGGACGGGCCAACAAATTATCAGAGTTGACATTTTAGGTATGGCTTTACTTTTCCTAATATGCTTTATGACAGCTTGATAGCAATTAATTACAGCTCTACCCCCAGACAAGCACACATAATTTGACTTAGCAAATAATTAATAAGCTTTTTATTGACATACATTAATTCAGCTTTTTATGAAAGTATGTACAATCAGTAAAAAGAACTGTTCATAAAATCCTCAGGATACATATTAAATAAAAATCTGGGTGAAGGTTTGCTTTTTTAGTTCTTAATTGTCTCTTTTTTCCCTCTAGATCGTCCCTCACCACCACAAAATATTGTGGTCTCTGATATCAAGGCTGAATCTTGCTACCTCACTTGGGATGCTCCAGAGGACAATGGAGGAAGTGACCTCACCAATTATATTGTTGAAAAGAGGGATGCCAGCAAAAAGAAATCGGACTGGGAGCAACTGACATGTTGCATTATGGACAGGCGTTATGGGGTTAGTGTGTTGTGAACATCCTGTGTTTTAAACAATAGCTTAATTAATGAAGAGAATTAATTTTGTAATTATGAAACACCGGTACTAATTCTGATCTTTGTGACATTTTTCTTAAAGGTGTACAAACTTGAAACCTATGGCACTTACCAGTTCCAGATAAAAGCAGAGAACAAGTTTGGAGTCAGTGATGGGTGTGAATCAGAGAAAGTTGTCCTCAAGGATCCATATGGTCTTCCTGGTCCACCCCAGAGACCAAGAATCCTTGGGCATACTTGTTCATCTATGCTGGTAGCTTGGGATCCTCCAAAGGACAATGGTGGATCAACCATTCAGGGCTACTGGCTTGAAAAAAGAGAAAGAGGAGCTGTATACTGGAGTCGAGTCAACAGGGCTCCTGTAACAAAGCCAGCTGTTAAAAGCTTAGAATACAATGTGCTGCATCTCATTGACGGTGTTGAGTACCAGTTCCGTGTGATGGCACAAAATGCTGCTGGCATTGGCCCCCCAAGTGAGGCAACCGAATGTGTGTTTGCCTTGGATCCAAGCAGTAAGTTTAAATTTTGCTGCATTACTTTTCAAATAAAGTTTTGTGTTGGCTGTTTTTAAACAAATTTTTACCTTTATTCTACAGACCCACCAAGCCAGCCAACTGCACCTCAAATGAAAGACAAGACAACAAGCAGTGTATCTTTAGCCTGGACTCCACCAGATAAGGATGGTGGAAGCCCCATTAAAGGCTATATTGTTGAGGTTCAGGATGAAGGCTCAGAACAGTGGAGAAGAGTGAATCAACCTGAAAAGCCCATTCTCACTACATCTTACACTGTGACAGGCCTCAAAGAAAACAAGAAGTGTCGATTCAGGATTGTTGCTCTTAATGCTGCTGGTGAGTCCGAACCAAGTCCCAGGACTACTGACATTCTGGTACAGGATATCATGGGTAAGATTTGCCTTTGCATTCCATGAAAAAAAAAAATGGTTAAACTTTTGTAGTTTCCATGCTTTTTTTTTCAGCCTAATTGGTTAAAAAATTTGTTATACTGAAATTTTACAGAGGAACCCATTATTACGCTTGGAGTCTCAGCTCAGGACCTGCTTTCTTGTCATGCTGGAACAACAATTAAAATCCCTGCCACCGTATCAGGCAGACCTACTCCAAAGGTCAAATGGGAATATGATGGAACTGCCGCAACAGCAATAAAGAATGAGCAACACACTCTTCCAGTGGAGTCCGTGGTAAGACATTGCTTATTCATAATGCTTCCGGATCAAAACCCCTAATGCAGTTCCCTTGAAATTAATACTGTTGTATTAAACATTATTCAACAGGTCTCATTGACTGATACCACAACAGAAGTTACTATCCCTGAGTGTAAGCTCAAGCACTCTGGACAGTACATCATTACTGCTTCTAATAAAGCTGGTACTAAAGTGGTTAAAGCCAATGTAACAGTACTTGGTAAGACAGAGAATGTTTGATAAACAAAACTTTGGCCATACAAACAAAAACTATTTAATAAACAAAATTATTTTCTTCAGATTTGCCTGGGCCACCCAAAAACCTCAAAATCAGTGACATCACAAGAAGTACATGCAGACTTACATGGAAGCCTCCAGATAATGATGGTGGTGCGAGAATCAAGAGCTACTACATTGAGAAGAAGACAGTTGAAGGAAAAGCCTGGACAAAGGTCAACCCAGCCTGTGCCAGTCAGTCCTTGGTAGTCCCAGACCTTGCTGAGGGACAAGACTACTTGTTCCGTATTCGGGCTGAGAATCGCTTTGGTATTGGGCCTGCTCTGGAAACCTTCCAAAGAACAAGACCAAAGGATCCCATCTGTAAGTATAACGTTTCAGTGATCCTCTCATCAAATGCAAATTTGTCATGAAATATGTAGGGACTGCTCAGTGAAAATGCTGTATATTTGCAGATCCTCCTGATGCACCCACAAGAGTCAAAATAGTTGATGTATCCAAGGGGACAGTGACGCTGACATGGAAGCCACCCAGAAATGATGGTGGCTCCCCTGTAACTCACTACATTGTGGAACGACTTTGGTGGGATTCTAGTGGAAAGCAGAGAGAGTCCTGGAGACAGTGCAATAGACGCGACATTGATACCACGACCTTCAAAGTGGAGGACCTCCACGAGGGTGCTGAGTATGAATTCCGCGTCAAGGCTGTAAATGAAGCTGGTGCAAGCAGACCATCTTCTACTGCAGGACCCATCATCGTTAAGGACCAGACAAGTGCGTCAGATACATCTAGGTTTATTCATTGTGTAGCAAGGCTTGATCTGAAATGGTACTATTGTTACTATTGCGAATTAATCTTGTGAACTGATTGCATTTGTTTGTTGTTTGCTACGTTAGTGTTTCTAAGTATTACTGAGCATTAAATAATGAGTTATTCAACATTTAACAAATGTTTTCTTTTGTCTAGGGGCACCTTCCATTGAGCTTGAAGAGTTCATGGAAGTGGAGCAGGCTACAGATATCAGCATTGTCGCTAAAATCAAGGGATGCCCATTCCCCACACTTACCTGGCAGAAGGCCCCACCCCACAAAAGTGATGCCAAGGTTGATATTGAATATGATGAACATATCAATAAGCTTGTGACTGATGATAGCTGCACTCTGCTGATCCAGCAAGGCAAACGCTCAGACACTGGTCTCTATACACTCACTGCCAGCAACAGCTTAGGCAAGGTCTCTAAAGAGATGAGGCTGAATGTTCTAGGTAGGTGATTCAAATAGCAAATTACTTACTATTGGTATAATCACTACATTGGAATGTAAATCAATCAATACATTGACCTTACTGTAATTCATCACCACATTTTCATTTTCAGGACTTCCGGGACCTCCTTCTGCACCAATCAAGTTTGAGGAGATTCATGCTGAAAATATCACCCTGTCGTGGCTACCTCCTATAGATGATGGTGGCTCCAAAATCACTAACTACACCATCGAGAGACGTGTCGCTAATAGAAAAACATGGATTCCTATCCCAGGTGCACCCAAAGAGCGTATGTTCACAGTTGAGGGTCTCATGCCTGGCCATGAGTATTTGTTCCGCATCAGGGCACAGAATAAATATGGAGTTGGTGAACCTCTTGACAGTGAACCAGAGGTTGCCAGAGATATTTTCAGTAAGTAGCTATGCTCAAAAAGAACAGCCATTAGAAATTCATTAGCTCAGTTTTACCCTTAACATATTGCATCCTTTTTATAGCTATTCCTGGCCAGTGTGAGAAACCAACCCTATCAAGCATTACAATGGATTCAATTACTGTAAACTGGGAAGAGCCAGATACAGATGGTGGCAGTCCAATTACTGGCTACTGGCTTGAACGCAAAGAGACCTCATCAAAACGCTGGAACAGAGTTACCCGTGATCCAATCAGGCCCATGCCTTTTGGTGTTTCTTACAAAGTTACAGAACTCATTGAAGGCTGTCAGTACCTGTTCCGTGTGACTGCAATCAATGCAGCTGGATGTGGACCCCCAAGTTTACCATCTGACCCAACCATTGCCAGAGATCCAATTGGTGAGCAGCTACATTTATATATACAGCTACACTTAGGGCAGATGCTTATATCAAATATAAATTACAATTGAGCTGAGTAGCTGAGAGTTAAGAGCCTTGTTCAAGGGGCAACACTGATAGCTTGACAGTACCAGAATTTGAACATTCAACCTTCAATCAGTAATCCAGAGCCCTAACCACTGAGCCACCACTGCTCTACAGGGACATTACAATAGTGATTATTCTACTTGTGATTATATCAGAGTCTCAGAGTTACATATTTCTGTTTTTGATTAGCTCCTCCTTCACCGCCAACCCCCAAAGTTACTGACTGGACAAAGACAACAGCTGACTTGGAATGGATTCCACCTCTAAAAGACGGAGGCTCAAGGATCGTGGGTTACTATGTTGAATACAAAGAGGAAGGCACAGAGGCATGGGTTAAGGTATGCTGTAAACTCAAATACTTTCTTGACTGCATGTGATAAGCTACTGTCCCAGTCAGCAGTGGCAGATTTAGATATGTGCAACATCTTGGCGGGGGTGGCACAGGGCATCTGTACATAAAAATAAAAAAATCAGAACAGTGACATTTTCACGATTGGCCTCTTTTAGCTCATTTGCACATCACTCAATGATGTCACCATGTGGGTCAATTAAGAGTGGGTGCCTCGATTCTAGTTTGTGAGCTAGGTAGGTTACTTCCTGACCTTCCTCTCAGAAGTGCAAAGGAGGGGGGCAGGGGCATATTTGTTATTTGTTGGCCTTAGCGCGACCAACTGGAAATCCAAGGTAGGGGGAGTGGGGGCATTTATTACCTCTAACTTTGTACAGGACTTATGCAATTAGTAAAATCAGAGGAGAAACACGCAAAAAAAAATATTTTTTAGATATTTTTGCAGCTTTGTCACTTCTTTATGAGTATAATATTATGCATGCAATGAAATAGGCTTGTACAACACTTATATTTATTAGCCAATGTTACTTTGTTGCTTATTTCACGATATTCTATTTTCTGTCCAACTAGCTTACATAGCGTTGAATATACTGTAATTTCACACAGTTTCATCATGATAATGTGTGTAGCCTGGAGAAAAACAATTACACCTTACGAGCACAATATTGATTATTAATTTCATTGACGTGACATCATAATAGTTTTCTGTGATTGTGATGACTAGGTCCGGAGCTGAGTAAGGAATTTACAATGCAATATGCTAACTTAAAAGACGTCTTTAAAAAGAAAATCATACATTGGCTTGAAGATATGAAGTTTATCTTCTCATGTTAAAAAACTCATAGATTTCATATGAAATACATCACGGATCTGAGTGACGTCTCATCTCATCTCATTATCTGTAGCCGCTTTATCCTGTTCTACAGGGTCGCAGGCGAGCTGGAGCCTATCCCAGC
>JAODVO010000028.1:1143667-1173225 GCA_025400055.1 Notarius lentiginosus | reverse complement strand
AAATCTGTGACCTTGAGTTTGACCTTTCAAGGTCACTCAAGGTCAAAGATCATGGTGCCAAATGAAAGGCCATATGGAAGTTCCTATATGCTCATACTAGCATACAGTTATCTATCGGTAACCATGTTTGAGTTATAATGGAAAATGTGTGATTTTGACCGAAAGATTGACCTTTCTGGTGACCTTGATCCATTTATCCCCAAAATTTAATCAGGTAATATATGGACGATTGCCCACCTACCCTGAAAATGTGAAGCCAATCGGTGCAACCGTCTAGATGCTAGATTGTTAACAGACAGACATGCATAAACAAACAAACTGCACTGATTACAATATCTCGCCCCATTTACTCTGTCACGGTAATGATATATATTATTTTATAACACTGTAAACTAGTGTTGGTGGGAAACAAAAAAATGCTTAACTTGCAATAAATACACTGATATAAAAACTTAATTGAAAACAGCGAGGAGGTCAGGTTTTATATCAGTTTGCTCTAAAATCACATAAATACATTATCTTGACATTATCCAACATTAAACTCTGCACACACTTTATCAAATATTGCAAAAAAATATCCTTTTACTGTCGACTTTTTACACATTACTTTGATATAGAATAATAGAATGACTATGCTTTTGCTTTTCCACTGAAAAGATCTTTCTAAATTGCAAAAATTATACTTTTAATATATTTTCCTGATATGTTTTCTTTCATTTAGATGTACCCGGACCCCCAGTCAACCCAAGAGTCACAGATACAACAAAAACCACAGCTGAACTGCATTGGGGCAAACCTTTAAATGATGGTGGCATGCCTGTTACAGGATATACTGTTGAGCACAAAAAAGATGGAGAAGAGACATGGGTGAAAGATACAACTACACCTTTAATAATCACAGAATTTGTTGTTCCAAGCTTGGAGACTGGAGCCAAGTATCATTTTAGAATTAGTGCCATGAATGGAATGGGAGTTGGGAAACCAGCACAAACAGTAGACCTTATTGAAATTATTGAACGTGAAGTAATCCCAGACCTGGAACTTGATATTGAATTGAGAAAAACACTAGTTGTCAAAGCTGGAGGCTCTATTCGCATATTTGTTCCAATTAAAGGGCGTCCAACTCCATCTGTGACTTGGACAAAGGAGGGGACTGCACTAAAAACCCGTGCAAACATTGATATTACAGAGACTTACACTCTTTTAGTCATTCCTGATTGCAACAGACATGATGCTGGTAAATATGATTTGACGTTAGAGAATGCTGCTGGAAAGAAGTCAGCCTATGTGAATGTTAAAGTTTTGGACTCTCCCGGGCCTCCTATCAATCTTAAACCAAAAGCCATTGACAAGGAAAGCATTACACTTCAGTGGGAACCACCTCTTATTGATGGCAGTGCAAAGATTACTAATTATATAATTGAAAAAAGAGAAGCTACTCGCAAAGCATATGCTACCGTAGTAACAAAATGTGCCATGTGTTCTTTAAGAGTTCCAAATTTGTCAGAGGGGTCAGAATATTATTTCAGAGTGTCTGCGGAAAATGAATTTGGAATTGGTGAAGCAGCAGAAACCCTAGATCCTATCAGAGCATCTCAAGCACCAAGTCCGCCTGAAACAGTCACAATTACTGATGTTACCAAAAACTCAGCTTGTCTTGCATGGACCAAACCAAAACATGATGGGGGAAGCAGAATCACTGGGTATGTTATTGAGGCTCAGAAAAAAGGAACAGACCAGTGGGCTCATGTGACCACTGTAAAGTCATTAGACTTTACTGTGAAGAATTTAAATGAAAATGAGGAGTATGTATTCCATGTTATGGCTGTTAATTTATCGGGCAGAAGTCATCCTCGTGAAAGCAAGCATGTTGTTATAAGAGAACAAAACACAGAACCAGAATTTGACTTGCGGGGTATTTGCCAGAAGACTGTCATAGCAAAGGCTGGAGATAACATAAAGGTTGAGGTACCCGTAATTGGGCGTCCTAAACCAACAGTAACATGGCAGAAAGACCATCAGCCTCTCAAGTTAACACAAAGGACAATGATTGAAAATACCTCTACTTCGACCATCTTGATTATAAATGAATGTTTGAGAAATGACACTGGAGTGTATTCAATTACTGGGAAAAACATAGTTGGTTCAGTTACTGAAAACATCATGATCAAAGTGTATGATGTCCCTGGACCACCTAGGGGACCAATAAAATTAGACAAAATATCTCGTGATTCCATTGAGTTCTCATGGGATATACCTGAAAATGATGGAGGTGTACCAATCAATAACTATGTCATTGAAATAAAGGAAACCACCTCTCAGAACTGGACAGAACTGTCTTCACTGGTCATTCGAACAACATATAAAGCAATTCATCTAACAACAGGAATGGAATACCAATTTCGTGTAAAGGCCAAAAATCGATATGGCAAAGGTCCTCCAATTACCTCAGAAGCTGTAGTTGCAGCTTATCCATTTAAAGTGCCTGGACCACCAGGCACTCCCAAGGTTGTTGAATTCACAAAGGACGCAATGACAGTTGGCTGGAATGAGCCAGTTAATGATGGGGGAAGTGAAGTTATTGGATATCATGTTGAAAGAAAAGAGAGGAACAGCATTGTCTGGCATAGAATTAGTAAAGCTCTTGTGGTGGGAAATCTTTTCAAAACAACTGGACTAGAGTCTGGCACTGCATACGAATTCCGTGTGATGGCTGAAAATGCAGCTGGAATTGGGAAACCAAGCAAAGCATCTGAACCCATGCTTGCTCTTGATCCAGTGGATCCACCCAGTCAGCCTATACCAATCTGTGTATCTAAAAATGCAATCACAATTCAGTGGACAAAGCCAGAATATGATGGTGGGTTCAAGATTACGGGTTACATTGTGGAAAAAAGAGATCTACCAGCTGGGCGCTGGATAAGGGCCAACTTCACAAACATTGTTGAAACCACCTTTACTGTTAGTGGTCTAACCCAAGATGCATCATATGAATTCCGCGTACTTGCAAAAAATTCAGCTGGTGCTGTTAGCAACCCATCAGATGCATCAGATCCAATCATTTGTAAAGATGATATTGAAGAACCAAAAATTATGGTTGATGTTAAATTTAAGGATGTTGTGCTTGTTAGGGCAGGAGAAGTCTTCAAACTTGATGCTGATGTTACAGGACAGCCGCTGCCATCTATGGTTTGGACCAAAGATGGAAAAGACATTGAAAACACATCTAAACTACAAATAAAAATGACAGACCTCACTGCTTGTTTGGTTAACAAGGACTCTCTTAGAAAAGATGGAGGTCAATTTCTCCTGACAGCTACTAATGTGGGTGGATTTGCTAAACATGTATTCAATGTTAAAGTCCTTGATAAACCAGGACCACCTAAAGGACCTCTTATGGTTTCAGATATCACAGCAGAAAAATGTTCGCTTACATGGGCTCCACCTGAAGATAATGGTGGGGCAAACATTGAACATTATGTAATTGAAAAGCGTGAGTCAAGCAGACTTGCTTGGACAAATGTGGCAACAGACCTGCAAGTTACACAGTACCAGGTAACAAAATTACTCAAAGGAAATGAATACATTTTCAGAGTCATGGCTGTTAATAAGTATGGAGTTGGGGAAGCCCTTGAGTCTGACCCAACAATTGCAGAAAACCCTTATGTTCCACCTGATCCTCCCCAAATGCCTGAGATTACAGCTGTCACAAAGGATTCAATGATGCTTTGCTGGGGAGCTCCTGCAAACAATGGTGGCAGTGAAATCACTAACTATAGCATTGAGAGAAGAGACAGAATTGGTTTACGCTGGGTTAAATGCAACAAGAAGAAGGTAACTGACTTACATTTCAAGGTAACTGGGCTTGTTCCAGGACATGAATATGAATTCAGAGTTTTTGCAGAAAATGTAGCTGGAGTCAGTGCACCAAGTCCCTCATGTCCCTACACAACAGCCACAGACACATTGTTCAAACCAGGCCCACCTGGTAACCCAAGGATTTTGGACACAACAAGTTCCTCTATCACACTTGCATGGAATAAACCACTGTATGATGGTGGGTCTGAAATTACTGGATACATTGTTGAGACCTGTATACCTGGAACTGAAGAGGAGGAATGGACAATTGTCTCTCCTAAAGAGGGACTGAAAGCAACATCATTTACTATAACAACTCTTAAGGAGAATCAGGAATACAAAATAAATATTTCAGCTGTTAACAGTGAAGGTATTGGAGAAGCAGCAGCTGTTCCTGGAACACCTAAGGCTGAAGAAAGACTCTTACCACCAGAAATTGACCTTGATGCTGACCTTCGTAAGGTTGTGAACATTAGGGCATGTAACACCTTAAGGCTCTTTGTGCCAATTAGAGGAAGGCCAACTCCAGAAGTCAAATGGTCAAGGGAAAATGATGAACCTTTGGATAGAGCTACAATTGAGAACACATCATCTTTCACATCCTTAATAGTTGAAAATGTGAATAGATATGACAGTGGTAAATATATTTTAACTGTGGAAAACAGCTCTGGAAGCAAATCAGTTTCTGTGACTGTTAGAGTTCTAGATACACCTGGTGCACCACAAAACCTTCAAATCAGCAAAGTGACCAAGGAATCTGTCTCACTTGTATGGGATCCTCCACTAAATGATGGTGGCACAAAGATTAAGAACTACATTGTTGAAAAGCGGGAGGCAACAAGAAAGGCCTATGCTACAGTTAATGCTAATTGTCATAAAACAACATGGAATGTTGATCAGCTTCAAGAAGGATGCAATTACTACTTCAGAGTACTGGCAGAGAATGAGTATGGTATTGGTCTCCCTATCGAAACCAGTGAATCAGTCAAAGTATCAGAAAAACCACTTCCTCCAGGAAAGATTACACTTCAAGATGTGACAAAGACAAGTGTCACATTGTCTTGGGAGAAGCCTGAACATGATGGAGGAAGTAGAGTGGTTGCATATGTTGTAGAGATGCAGAGTAAAGGCAGTGAGAAATGGACACAGGCCATGATTGTCAAGGTACCAGAGGCAGTTATTTCTGGGCTTACTCCTGGTGAAGAGTACATGTTCCGTGTTTCAGCTAGAAATGAAAAAGGCACCAGTGATCCTCGCCAACTTGGTGTTCCAGTGATTGCCAAAGACCTTGTAATTGCCCCATCTGCCAAGTTGTTATTTTCAACATTTAGTGTTCTTGCTGGAAAGGATTTGACAATAGATATTCCATACATTGCTCGTCCCAAAGCTGCTGTCTCATGGGTGAAGGACACTACACCACTTAAGCGAACAAGCAGGATTAACTTCTCTTCCACAGACAACCAATTGAATCTTGTAATCAAAGAGGCATGTAGAGATGATGTTGGCCAGTACAGCATCAAACTTTCAAACGCAGCTGGTGAGACATCAGTGAATATAGGAGTAGTTGTCCTTGACAAACCTGGCCCACCAGGTGGCCCAGTGAAAGTTGAAGCAGTAACAGCTGATAGTGTCACAATTTCATGGAAACCACCAGAGTATAATGGAGGCTGCACCATTAAGAACTATCTAGTGGAGAAAAGAGACACATCTACAACAAACTGGGCAGTTGTAGCAGCAAATCTCGCAAGAACCAAGGTAAAAGCTGGAAGACTCAAAACAGGAACTGAATATCAATTTAGAATCACTGCTGAGAACAGATATGGCAAAAGCCCTGCGCTTGTCTCAGAGTGTGTTCTTGCACAGTATCCATATAAGCTTCCAGGACCACCTGGAACACCCTTCATTCATACTTCAACCAAAGATAGTATGGTTGTGGTGTGGAATGAGCCAGTTATTGATGGAGGAAGCACAATTTTGGGTTACCATCTTGAACGTAAAGAGAGAAACAGCATTCTCTGGGTTAAGCTTAATAAGAGTATAATCCAGGACACAATGTACAAGACCACAGGCCTTGAGGCAGGCCTTGAATATGAATTTAGAGTGTATGCTGAGAACATTGTTGGTATTGGAAAGGCAAGCAAAATATCAGAGGGACATGTTGCTCGAGATCCTTGTGATCCTCCTGGTACACCTGAGGCAGTTAAAATTACAAAGAATTCCATCACTATCATGTGGTCTAAACCCGAGTATGATGGTGGAAGCAAGGTCACAGGCTATATTGTTGAAAAGAAAGAATTGCCTGAAGGACGCTGGATGAAGGCAAACTTTACCAATGTTATTGAAACAGAGTATACTGCCACAGGTCTCACAGAAGACCAGAAATATGAGTTTCGGGTTATTGCAAGAAATGCAGCAGGAGTTTTTAGCAATCCTTCATATAGCACTGGACCCATTACTGCAAAAGATGAGATTGAACCCCCTCGCATCAGCCTAGACCCACATTACACACAGGCAATCGTTGTAAATGCAGGGGAATCATTTAAAATTGATGCAGATGTACATGGAAAACCGGTACCAACAATTCACTGGATGAAGGGAGATCAAGAACTTGGAAACACTATACATCGTGAAATTAAAAACACCACCAGTTTTGCATGCTTATCTGTAAAAGAGGCCAAGCTTGCTGACGGTGGCCAGTACACTCTGCTATTAAGGAATCCAGGTGGTGAGAAAACTGTCCACGTCAATGTCAATGTTCTAGATAAACCTGGGACACCAGAGGGTCCTATATCTATTACAGGGGTTACCAGTGAACAGTGCTGCCTTACATGGAAACCCCCAAAACAGGATGGTGGAAGCACAATCACTCATTACGTTGTTGAAAGAAGAGAGACAAGCAGACTCATCTGGACCCTTGTTGACCCCAAAGTTCAAGCTGAAACTTTGAAAATAACAAAACTCCTTGAGGGCAATGAATATATTTTTAGGGTTTTGGCAGTGAATAAGTTTGGAGTTGGTGAAGCACTTCAGTCTGACCCAGTTCTTATTAAGGATCCGTTTATGCTTCCAGATGCTCCAAAGGGAATAGAGGTCTCTGATATCAAGAAAGATTCAATGGTATTAAGTTGGGAGGCACCGTCAAGTGATGGTGGTACTCCTATCACTGGATATATCATTGAAAAACATGATAAAGAGGGTGTTAGATGGATTAGATGCAACAGGACACTGGTCACAGACCTAACCTTCAAAGTCACTGGGCTCCTTGAGGCTCACCTCTATGAATTTAGAGTTGCAGCTGAAAATGCTGTTGGTGTTGGTGAGCATAGCTCAGCAACAGTATTCTATAAAGCTCTGGATCCTGTGTTCAAGCCAGGTCCTCCACATAATCCTAAGGTGATAGACACAACAAAATCGTCCGTGTCACTTGCATGGGGGAAACCTATTTATGATGGTGGATGTGAAATACAGGGATTTATTGTCGAGTCCTGTGAGGTAAAAGCAACAGCAGAGGATATAAAACCCACTCAGGAAGTTGAAATTTCAGAGGACGTCTCAACTGCTGAAGAATGGACTATGTGCACCCCAGCAACTGGTGTTAAGTTAACATGTTTTACTGTAGAAAATCTCAAAGAAAAACAGAAATACAAGTTCAGAGTATGTGCAGTTAACAAGGTTGGTGTTGGTGAGCATGCAGATGTTGCTGGTCACATTCAACCAGAAGATAAGGCAGAGGAGCCAGATCTTGATATTGATCCTGAGTTTAGAAAGCTTATCACTATTAAAGCTGGGGGATCTCTCCGAATTTTTATTCCCATTAGAGGACGTCCTATACCACAAATTAAATGGGAGAAGGATGATAGCCCTATTAAAGAGACAGCACAAGTCGATGTCACGAGTGGTCACACTTCTCTTGTGATTGATAAAATAAATAGAAATGACAGTGGAAAGTACACCGTGACTGCAGAAAACTCATCTGGGGTAAAGTCTGCAACCATCCTTGTGAAAGTTCTTGATACACCTAGTGCTCCAGTTAACCTTAAAGTTCAAGAAATTACAAGAGAATCTGTCACTCTTTCATGGGAACCCCCTGCCTTGGATGGAGGTGCTAAGATAAAAAATTATATTGTTGAAAAGCGTGAAACTACAAGGAAAACCTTCTCAGCTGTTATAACAAATTGCCATAAACTGTCATGGAAAATTGAACCACTTCAAGAAGGCTGTTGTTACTATTTCAGAGTCCTTGCAGAGAATGAACATGGTATTGGAATACCTGCAGATATTGCCGATCCTCTGAAAGTATCAGAAGTGCCACAATGCCCTGGAAAATTAAGCATTGTAGATGTTACAAAAACAAGTGTTTCTCTTGCTTGGGAAAAACCACTGCATGATGGTGGCAGTAGAATTCTTCAGTACCTTGTTGAAATGCAAGTGAAGGGAAGTGAAAAATGGTCTGGTTGTGCAAATGTAAAAACATTAGAGGCTGTTATTAATAACTTGAACCCAGGTGAGGAGTACACTTTCAGAGTAATTGCTATTAATGAAAAAGGAAAGAGTGACCCAAGAACACTTGCAGTCCCAGTACAAGCAAAAGATTTGGTTATTGAACCAGATGTGAGGCCTGCATTTAACAATTACAGCGTTCTTGTTGGAAAAGACCTGCAAGTTGAAGTTCCAATTTCTGGACGCCCTAAACCAAAGGTGACATGGATAAAGGATGGTGCATCCCTTAAATTCACAACAAGAGTGAACATTTCAAATACATTACATAGTACAATTCTTAGCATCAAAGAAGCTGCCAGAGAGGATGGTGGCATGTATGGAATCAACGTCTCAAATGTTCTTGGACAAAAAGATGCAACAATTGAAATAATCACTCTTGACAAACCAGGACCACCTTCTGGCCCTGTAAGATTTCTTGAGGTCACAGTATCAAGTGTTACACTGTCATGGGAACCACCAAAGTACACGGGTGGTTGCTCAATTTCAAACTACATTGTACAAAAGAGAGACACAACTACCACTACATGGGAGAATGTTGCAGTTTCTGTGGCAAGAACAACACTGAAGGTCTCCAGACTAAAAACTGGGGCAGAGTATCAGTTCAGGATTATTGCTCAAAACAGATATGGCAAAAGCTATGCTTTAGATTCACCAACTGTTGTTGCTCAGTACCCATATAGAGAACCAGGCCCACCTGGTACTCCCTTTGTGTCATCTCTGTCAAGAAGTCACATGGTTGTTGAGTGGCATGAACCTGTTTCAGATGGTGGCAGCAGCGTCATTGGATATCACCTTGAAAGAAAAGAGAGGAACAGTATCCTTTGGACAAAGATAAACAAGACCTTGATTCAAGAAACACAATTCAAAACCAGTCCTTTGGAAGAGGGAATTGAATATGAGTTCAGGGTCTATGCTGAAAATATTGTTGGCATTGGTCGGTGCAGCAAAATCTCAGAGGGATATGTGGCCCGTGATCCATGTGACCCACCTGGCATGCCAGAAGCTATTCATGCTAGCAAGAATTCAATAACAATACAGTGGACAAAACCTGAATATGACGGAGGAAGTGTGATAACTGGTTATACTGTTGAAAAGCGTGATCTGCCAGAGGGACGTTGGGTGAAAGCTAGTTTTACAAATGTCATTGAAACCCAATTTACTATTAGTGGACTTACAGAGGGAGCTAAATATGACTTTAGAGTAATTGCAAAAAATGCATATGGCACCATTAGCAAACCATCTTTCAACAGTGGACCTATTGCTGCACTGGATGAAGTAGAGCCACCAAAGTTTTCAGTTGATCCGAAATATACTCAGACCATTATTGTGAATGCTGGGGATACATTCAAACTTGATGCAGATGTCCATGGCAAACCACTGCCTACAATGCAGTGGTACAAGGATGACAAGAAATTTGAAAATACAATGAGATGTGAGATCAAAAACACCGACATCAGGGCTATGATTGTCTTAAAGGATGCACTTCGACATGATAGTGGACATTATACTCTTCATCTCACCAATGTTGCTGGCTCACAAACTGTCTCATTTCAAGTAAAAGTACTGGACAAACCCATTCCACCAGAAGGACCTCTTCATGTCACAGGTGTATCAAGCGATAAATGTACACTGTCATGGCGTCCCCCACAACATGATGGAGGAAGCCCTATCACTCATTATATTATTGAAAGACGTGAAACAAGCCGCCTTGCTTGGACCATTGTCTCTAATGTTTGTAAAGCCACAATGTTTAAAGTGACGAACCTTCTTGAAGGCAATGAATATATCTTCCGTGTCATGGCCGTGAACAATCACGGTGTTAGTGAGCCAATTAATACTCCATCTGTAATTATGAAGAATCCATTTACAGCCCCTGGATCACCACAAATTCTGGAGGTGACTAACATTGCCAGGGATTCTATGACCGTGTGCTGGAATGCACCAGATAATGATGGTGGAAGTGAAGTTATTGGGTATATTATTGAAAAGAAAGATCGTTCTGGAATTAAGTGGATCCGATGCAACAGACAAAAAGTCACTGATGTATGTTTCAGAGTGCAAGGCCTCATCGAGGATCATGAGTATGAGTTCAGAGTGTCAGCTGAAAATGCAGCTGGAATTGGTGAACCCAGCTTGCCTACATCATACTACAAAGCTTGTGATCCTAAATATAAACCGGGCCCTCCCATACATGCACATGTAATTGATACCACAAAGAGCTCCATTTCAGTGGCATGGGGAAAGCCTCTTAATGATGGTGGAAGTGCTATTCAAGGATACATTGTTGAGATATGCAAAGCTGAGGAGGATGAATGGACTATGTGTACTCCACCAACTGGTCTGCGTGTTAATAAATTTGAAATAACCAAACTAACAGAACAACAGGAGTATAAGATTCAAGTATGTGCTATCAACAAATTAGGCGTGGGTGAGCCTGCGGTTATTCCTGAGTCTGTGAAACCAGAGGACAGACTTGAAATTCCTGAAATTCATCTTGATTCAGAGTTGAGGAAAGGTATAGTTGTTCGTGCTGGGGGATCATTTAGAATTAATGTGCCTTTCAAGGGAAGACCGACACCAGAGATAACATGGACTAAAGATAAAGGGGATTTGTCAGAGAAGGCCATAATTGAGAAGGGTTTAAATTTCACACAGCTTTCAACTGACTCATGTGACAGAAAAGATTCTGGAAAATATGCCGTGTCCCTTAAGAACAGTAGTGGCACTGCATGTGAATTTGTGTCAGTAAAAGTATTAGATACACCAGCAGCACCACTTAACCTGGTGGTAAAAGATATTAAGAAAGACTCCATTACTCTTATTTGGGATCCACCACTTATTGACGGAGGTGCAAAAATCAAAAACTATGTTGTTGATAAGCGTGAATCTACAAGAAAAGCATACGCTAATGTCACAACAAAGTGTAGCAAGACAAGCTTCAAGGTGGAAAATCTTGCAGAGGGGGCCCTATACTACTTTAGAGTTATGGCTGAAAATGAATATGGAATTGGTCTACCAGTTGAAACCAAGACTGCATCAAAGGCTTCTGAAGTACCTCTATCAGTAGGAAAGATCATGTTGACTGATGTCACCAAAGTAAGTGCATCTCTAGCCTGGGAGAAACCAGAGCATGATGGTGGAAGCAGGATTGTAGGCTACTTGATTGAAATGCAACCCAAGGGAACAGAAAAATGGGGTGTAGCAACATCTGTCAAAACATGTGAAGGCACGGTCACTGGTCTTACAGCTGGTCAAGAGTATTTGTTCCGGGTTATTGCTTATAATGAGACAGGAAAGAGTGAGCCAAAGCTTCTTGCTGCTCCTGTCATTGCCAATGACTTAATCATTGAACCAAGCCTTAAAGTACAGTTTAGTACATACAGTGTCAAATCCGGTGATGAACTTAAATTGGAAATACCCGTATTTGGACGCCCCAAGCCAAAGGTTACTTGGCTGAAGGATGGACAAGCTCTTAAAGTGACATCTAGAATCAGTACTTCAAACACACCAACATCAGCCATTCTACAGATTACGGAAGCCAATAAAGATGACTTTGGAAAGTATGCAATTAGTGCAACAAACAGTGCTGGTACTATTACAGAGGAAATTGGAATCATTATCCTTGATAAGCCTGGTCCACCAACTGGCCCTATTAAAGTGAAAGAAGTGAGCAATAGCTTTGTAACAATCTCATGGGAACCTCCATCTTACACAGGAGGCTGCCATGTGAAGCATTATATTGTTGAAAAGCGAGACACCACCACCACAACATGGGAAGCTGTTGCTGGATCAGTTGCCAGGACATCACTTAAAATAACAAAGTTGAAAACTGGTGCTGAGTACCAGTTTAGAGTCACTGCTGAAAACAGATACGGTAAGAGTTCCTCTTTAGAATCAAAGGCAATTTTGATTCAGTATCCATACAAACCTCCTGGGCCACCTGGAACTCCATATGTGAAATCTGCCAACAAGGATCAAATGATAATTGAGTGGAATGAGCCTGTCAACGATGGTGGAAGCTCAGTAATTGGCTACCACCTGGAAAGTAAAGAACGAACTAGTATATTGTGGACAAAGTTGAACAAAACTCTCATTACTGACACCATGTTTAAGATATGTAATCTTGAGGAAGGAATTGGTTATGAATTCAGAGTCTATGCCGAGAACATTGTTGGTGTTGGCAGAGCAAGCAAGGTTTCAGACAGCTTTGTTGCTCGTGATCCATGTGATCCACCTGGTACTCCAGAAGCTATTTCTATTTCAAAGAACCATGTGGTAATACAATGGACAAAACCTCAATATGATGGTGGCAGCAAAGTGACAGGATACGTTGTTGAAAAGAGAGACTTGCCTCAAGGCCACTGGATGAGGGTCAATTTTACCAATGTGATTGAGACTGAATTCACAATCACTGGCTTAACAGCAGACCAACAGTATGAATTTAGAGTAATAGCAAGAAATGCTGCAGGTATTTTCAGTGAGCCATCCGAAAGCACTGGTCCAATTACCATGACAGATGAAATTGAACCCCCAAGTGTTTCAATTGATCCTAAGTACCAGGATGTCATTGTTGTCAGTGCTAGAGAGAACTTAGTTCTTGATGCAGATATTCATGGAAAACCCATTCCTGATGTTCAGTGGCTGAAAGAAGGAAAGGAAATAGATAAGACCCTACGTATTGAAATAAAAAGGACACAGAAATGCGCCACTATTACTGTCAAAGACTGTACACGATTAGACAGTGGCCATTATGACCTTGTATTAAGAAACAGTGGTGGCACAAAAACAATTCCCATTACTGTGAGGGTTCTTGATAGGCCAGGCCCTCCAACTGGACCACTAAACATAACTGGTATTATGGCTGATAGATGTGATCTGGTTTGGACTGAACCTTCTCAGGATGGTGGTGCTAATATTTCTCACTACATTCTTGAGAAGAGAGAAACTAGCAGGTTATCATGGACTGTGGTTGATGCAAATATTCACACTACCAGTTACAAAGTGACAAATCTCCTGGCAGGTGATGAATATATTTTCAGAGTTATGGCTGTCAATAAATATGGAATTGGTGACCCACTGGAGTCTAAGGCAATAACTGCATGCAACCCATACAAGCCACCAAGTGCACCGTCAACACCAGAAGCAAGTGAGATAACAAAAGATTCGATGGTTCTATCATGGAATGCCCCAGAGAGTGATGGTGGAACTGAAATTATTGGTTATCACCTGGAGAAACGTGACAAAGATGGTGTAAGATGGACCAAGTGCAACAGACAGAAGCTTTCTGACTTGCACTTCAAAGTAACTGGTCTTTCAGAGGGACATTTCTATGAATTCCGTGTGGCTGCTGAGAATTCTGCTGGTATGGGAATACTAAGTGACTTATCTCTGTTTTATAGAGCAATAAATGCAACGACTCCTCCTGGTCCACCACATCATCCTAAAGTAACAGATCATTCAACCTCATCTGTGTCCCTGGCTTGGGGTAAGCCAGCCACAGATGGTGGGGCATATATCAAAGGTTATATTGTTGAGATGAAAGAGGCCTGTGCAGAAGAATGGACCACATGCACACCTCCAGCTGGTTTACAGGCAACATGCTTAACAGTGGAAAACCTTAAACAAAATGCTGACTATAACTTCCGAGTGTGTGCCATTAATTCAGAAGGAGTTGGTGAACCTGCTGATGTTCATGGCTCTGTGACTACTATTGAAAGAATTGAGACACCAGAGATTGAACTTGATGCAAATCTTAGAAAAGTTGTCTCTGTTCGTGCAGGTGGATCACTTCGTCTATTTATTAAAATTAGAGGTAGACCTGAACCATCAGTCAAATGGGAGAAGGAAGAGGGGGCATTAACTGAGAGAGCACTTATTGAAACTACAAGTTCATACACCATGCTTGTAATTGACAATGTCAATAGATTTGATAGTGGGAAATATGTTTTATCACTTGAGAATAAGAGTGGCACGAAGTCGGCATTTGTGAATGTCAGGGTGCTTGACTCACCAAGTGCGCCTCAGAATTTTGATGTAAAGGAAATTAAGAAAGACTCGGTGACTCTCTACTGGGATCCTCCTCTTACTGATGGTGGAGCCAAAATAACCAATTACATTGTGGAAAAGAGAGAATCTACAAGGAAAGCTTACACAACTGTCACAAGCATCTGCACACAAAATTTCTTCAAGATAGAAGAACTTCAGGAGGGAGGAATATTCTATTTCCGAGTGTGTGCTGTTAATGAGTATGGCTTTGGTCTGATGGCAGAAACAAAAAATCCAGTGAAAGTTGCCCAGGTCCCTATGTCCCCAGGAAAGGTCACTCTTGTGGATGTTACCAAGAACAGTGTGACTCTCACATGGATGAAACCTGCACATGATGGTGGTAGTAAAGTTATTTGTTACAATGTAGAATCACAGTCAAAAGGCACAGACAAATGGGTTGCGTGTTGTACAGTGAAAGTCCCAGAGACTACTGTGTCGAACCTTAAACCTGGTGAAACATACTCTTTCAGGGTAATTGCACTGAATGAGAAAGGCAAGAGTGAACCACAAGAACTTGGTGTGCCTGTTTGTGCCAAAGACATAGAGATAGAGCCTTCATTTAACCTGCTCTTCAACACTTACAGTGTTAAGGCTGGAGATGACCTTATTATTGAAATTCCCATAAGAGGCAGACCTAAGCCAGTGGTTTCATGGAAAAAGGATGACCTACCACTTAAGCAAACAACTTATCTCACAATAACAAACACCATGGCATCAAGCAAGATTGTAATCAAAAAAGCTTCTATTGAGCATGTTGGGAAATATGAAATCACTGTAGCTAATACAGCTGGCACGATTTCCACTGATATCAATGTTGTGGTTCTTGACAAGCCAGGCCCACCAGCTGCAGTAAAGGTTGATGCTGTGACTTCTGACTCCATTACACTATCATGGTCTCCCCCTGAATATGATGGCGGATGTTCCATTAATAACTATATTGTTGAGAAGAGGGATACCAACACAACAGTCTGGCAGATTGTTTCATCAAACATTGCCAGAACTTCAGTCAAGGTAGCTCGTCTGACTCATGGTTCTGAATACCAATTCCGTATATATGCAGTGAACCGCTATGGAAAGAGTAAACCTATCGACTCTCCTGGGATTACAGCAGAATATACATTCAAGCAACCTGGGCCACCTGCTACTCCACGTGTGGCTCATGCTACCAAATCCTTCATGCTTGTGACATGGAATGAACCAGTTAATGATGGAGGTAGCACAGTTCTTGGATATCACTTGGAACGCAAGGAGAGAAGCAGTATTCTGTGGACAAAGGTGAATAGGATTCTCATCAAAGATACTGAATTTAAAGTAACTGGCCTTGAAGAAGCTATGTTCTATGAGTACCGTGTATATGCTGAAAACATTGCCGGCATTGGAAAGGCCAGCAAAGTCAGTGAGGCTATAGCTGCTAGAGATCCATGTGATCCTCCTGGTCAACCAGTGGTTACAAGCATTACTAGATCTTCTGTTTCTCTCTCTTGGACAAAGCCTGAATATGATGGAGGGGCCAAAGTTACAGGTTATGTTATTGAACGTAGAGATATTCCAGATGGCCGCTGGATGAGATGTAACTTTACCAATGTTCCTGAAACATACTTTGATGTTACTGGTCTTACTCAAGATCAGCAATATGATTTCCGTGTCACTGCAAAGAATGCTGCTGGACTGTTTAGTGAGCCATCAGATAACACAGGCCCTATCACAGTGAAAGATGATGTAGAACCACCACGAATTATGATGGATGTCAAGTTTAGAGATGTTGTGGTTGTGAAAGCAGGAGAGACCCTAAAGATCAATTCTGACATTGCTGGACGCCCACTACCAGTGGCATCATGGTCAAAAGATGGAAAAGAGATTCACCACAATGCAAGAATTCAGATATCTGCAACAGATACCAGCACTATGGTAGTAGTGAAAGACTGCAGAAGGAGTGATTCTGGAAAGTATGTCTTAATGTTACAGAATGCTGCTGGTACAGTGACAATGCCAGTGAAATGTGTGATCCTTGATAAACCTGGACCTGCAGCAGGACCTTTGTCAGTAACTGAGCTCACGGCAGAGGGCTGCACACTGTCATGGGGACCACCACAAGAAATTGGTGGTTCAGAAGTCACACATTATGTTGTTGAAAAAAGAGAGACCAGCAGTTTGGCATGGACGATTGTACATGAAGAAGTGAAAATTGGAACATGCAAAGTCACAAAGCTCCTCAAAGGCAATGAATACATATTCAGAGTTTTGGCTGTAAATAAATTTGGACTTGGTGAACCTCTTGAAAGTGAACTTGTCAAAGCCTCTGATCCATTCACCTTTGCAGCAGCACCAACAAATGTTGAAATAACAAATGTGTCCAGTGAGGAGATGACTGTAACTTGGGCTAAGCCTGCTTCTGATGGAGGCAGTGAAATATGTGGCTATGTGATTGAACGACGTGAGAAATCAAGTCTTCGTTGGGTCAGAGTCAACAGGGAGCTTGTAAAAGATGAAAGAGCTGTAGTATCCAAACTAAGAAAAGGAAGCGAATATGAATTTAGAGTATTTGCAGAGAATGCTGCAGGTTTAAGTCCTCCTAGTGAGCCATCTGCTCTAGCTATGGCAAAGGATGCTTTACTTGTGCCAACCCCACCATCTAAACCAAAGGTTATTGATTACACAAAAAGTTCAATTTCTATTACCTGGAACAAGCCATTGTCAGATGGCGGAACACCAATCCTTGGATACAGAGTGGAATACAAGAAAATAGAGGATGAGGAATGGGCTGTTGCCATTCAGATGACAAAGAGCACTGAGTGCACTGTTTCTGGTCTTACAGCTGATGTGGACTATGTCTTTGCAGTTAAATCAATCAACAAAATGGGCCTGAGTGAGCAATCTCCAGTTTCTGAGCCACAGACAGCAACAGACAGAAAGGAGGAACCAGTATTTGATGTTGATATTGAGCTGAGGAAAATGCTGATTGTCAAGCATGGCAATTCATTCACAATGACCGCACCATTCAAAGGAGTACCAGTGCCTTCAGTCACATGGAATAAAGAAGATGTTGACCTTAAATCACGAGCTACAATTCAAACAACTGGAAAATACACATCCCTGACTATTGAAAAGGCAACAAGAAATGACTCCGGACAATATACTGTTACATTGGACAATGGTGTTGGAACTGCAACTTTGCCAATGGTTGTTAAAGTTCTTGATTCCCCAGGACCACCAGTTAATGTGAAGATTAAAGATGTGACAAAAGATTCTGCCACGGTTACTTGGGAAGTCCCAGAGAATGATGGTGGTGATGCTGTGAAAGCCTACCATGTCGAAAAACGTGAAGCTAGCAAAAAGGCCTGGGTGTGTGTAACCAGTAACTGCCACAATCTCATCTATAAGGTAGAGGACTTGCAAGAGGGTGCACTCTACTACTTCAGAGTCATTGGAGAGAATGAATTTGGTATGGGTGTACCTGCTGAAACAAAAGATGCAACTAAAATAACAGGTACGTTGTTGCTTTTACTTGTGCCAGAATTGTTTATGTTAATTTTTTTGATACTTGTACTTTTTACTTTGTATGAATTACTTTTTGTTCCAACAGAAATACCAAGCCCACCTGCCAGACTTGGAGTAGCTGAAGTTACAAAAGACAGTGTTACAATAGTATGGTCAAAACCAGAGTGTGATGGTGGAAGCAGAATTACAAGCTACCTCATTGATGCTCTAGAGAAGGGACATCAAAAGTGGGTGAAGTGTGCCACTGTAAAAACCAATACCCATACAATCAAAAGCTTGCGAGAAAATGCAGAGTATTTATTCAGAGTTCGTGCAGAAAATCATGCAGGACTCAGTGAGCCAAAGGAAATGATAATTCCTGTGACTGTAAAAGATCAACTCAGTAAGTGTCATTTCATTCTTGATATGTGTGTTTACCTGCTTCTGTTAATTCAAATGTCCAGTTTTGATTAAACATGTGCTTTCTTCACAGATGCCCCTGAATTTGATATGAAGAACTTCCCACACAACACTGTTTATGTGAGAGCAGGATCAAATCTGAAGTTTGAGCTTCCTCTCACTGGCAAGCCCATGCCAAAAGTCACAATGACCAGAAACAATGTTCCAGTGAGGTGTGGAAAGAGATTTAGTTTTGAAGTAACACCAGAGAGTCTAAATATCAGCCTCAAAGAAAGTATTGCAAATGATGCTGGAAGATATGACATTGTTGCCTCAAATACCAGTGGAACAACCAAGATGTTCATTAATGTACTGGTGTTAGATAGACCAGGTCCTCCGGTTGGTCCAGTTGAAATCAGTGATATTGGAGAAACATCACTGTGCCTAAAATGGTTACCACCTGTGTATGATGGCAGTAGTCCAGTGACCAATTATGTTGTGCTTAGACGTGAAACAAGCACTCCAGCTTGGGTAGAGGTGTCATCCACAGTTGCCAGGAATGCAATTAAAGTTACTAAATTAACAAAGGGTGAAGAATACCAATTCCGAATTAAAGCGGAGAATCGCCTTGGTATCAGTGATCACATTGATTCTCAGACTGTCACTGTGAAACTTCCATACAGTGAGTACTTATTTACTGTATTCTATATCTGTTACTACAGTAATAACATAAATGTAACATTTTATTGTCAATTTCAGCAACTCCTGGACCACCGTCAACTCCATGGATGAGCTTTGTTTCGAGAGAAAGCCTTACAGTTTGCTGGCATGAACCTGTAGCAGATGGAGGGAATCCAGTATTTGGATACCATGTCCAAATGAAAGAAAGAAGCAGCATTCTATGGCAGAAAGTGAACAAGACAGCAATCCCTGCTAATCAAATCAGGGTGACAAAAATATGCCCGGGTATGATTTATGAATTCAAGGTTGCTGCAGAAAATGCTGCTGGTATTGGTAAACTCAGCAAGACATCAGAGGAAGTACTTGCCATTGATGCTTGTGGTAGGTTCCTGATATTATACAACTAATTTTAGAAAATGTGTAAAATCCACAGGGATACTGTGCCAGTGTATTCTAAATACTTGTTTTGTTTTTAGAACCTCCAGCAAATGTGAGAATCTCTGAGATTACAAAGACCTCAGTTAGCCTTGTCTGGCAGAAGCCTCCTTTTGATGGTGGATCTAAGATCACTGGCTACATGGTTGAGAGAAGAGATGCTCCAAATGGCAGATGGACAAAGGCTAACTTTACCAATGTTATTGAGACAAACTTCACTGTATCAGGCTTGACACAAGATCAGTCATATGAAT
This sequence comes from Notarius lentiginosus, assembly GCA_025400055.1. Lineage (NCBI taxonomy): Eukaryota > Metazoa > Chordata > Actinopteri > Siluriformes > Ariidae > Notarius > Notarius lentiginosus. The sequence continues at coordinate 1,153,576 of JAODVO010000028.1, read as the reverse complement.
TTAGAGTCTTTGCCAAAAATACAGTTGGGTCTGTGAGCAATCCATCTCTCATTGCTGGACCAGCAACTTGTGTGGACATTTCTGGTAGGTAACACTTTTTTTTTTTTATATTGACTGATTTTATACCTACAGATTAAGTATTTAAAGGTAGTAGTTTTACTATTTCTAAACCTCCCCTTTTAGGTGCCCCAGTAATAGACCTGCCTCCTGAGTACCTAGATGTTGTGCAATATAAAGCTGGAGCTTCTGTTAAGATAAAACTGGGAATTATGGCTAAGCCACTGCCAACAATTGAATGGTTCAAGGATGAAAAGGAATTAGTGTCAAGTGCACAACTATCAATTAAGAGCACCACTGATTCATCTGCCATTCTTATCAAGGATGCCACTCGTCATAACACGGGGACATATGAATTAAAGACCAAGAATGTGTTTGGCACAGCTTCTGCCTCCATCAGAATATCGATTCTAGGTGTGTCAAGCTTTTGCATTGATAGCTTGAAAATAACTTGTTTTCATGAATTTTACATGACCTTGATATTGACGCTTTATCATTTATATTTCAAAATTACTAGACAAACCAGGCCCTCCAGCTGGAAATATTGAATTCAGATCAGTAACTGCTGACGCCATAGTAATTGGTTGGGAGCCAGTAACAGATGACGGAGGTTCCAAAGTCACCCATTATATTGTGGAGAAAAGAGAGACGAGTAGAGTTGTATGGTCTACTGTTTCTGACTGTATGGAGGAATGTATAGTCTCTGTCCAGAAGCTAATCAGAGGAGGTGAATATGTCTTCCGTGTCAGAGGAGTCAACAAATTTGGGCCTGGAGATCCTCTGGAGTCTGAACTGATTATTGCCAAGAATGCATTTGGTATGAAACTATAATCATTAATATGGTGAAATATAACAGTATATAATAGTATATAATATAAAATATGTTTTTATATATTTTAATATTTAAACAAGGTAAATAAATTAAAAAAGGGATTTTTTACAACTATTTTTCCAGTTACTCCTGGACAACCTACCACACCAGAGGCAACAGAAATCACTAGAACTTCCATGAAAATCGTATGGGATAAACCAGGAGTGGATGGCGGTAGCAGAGTTACAGGTTACTATGTACAGAGACGTGACAAGAAGAATCTGCGTTGGATTAAAATCTACAAAGACCCCATTTGTGACACAACAGCAAAGGTCCATCACCTGACTGAAGGAAATGAATATCAGTATCGTGTGTGTGCAATCAACAGAGCTGGAGAAGGTCCATTCTCGGATGTTTCTGACTTTTACAAAGCAGCTGACCCAGTTGGTAGGTATTTGTGTGTCAGTTTTTCTTTCATATTATGCTGAAATTATTATTATTTTTTCATTCCTATTGCTCTAATATGGAATAAATCCTCACTTTATTTTGTAAATTATCCTGCAGATACACCTTCTGAGCCTACGAAGCTCAAAGTTGTTGATTCAACGAAAACTTCAATTACTCTTGGATGGTCCAAGCCAGTGTATGATGGAGGCAGTGAAATTACTAGCTACATTGTGGGAAAAAGGGTCGGTGAGGAAGGAGAATGGGCAGTAATAAGTAAAAAAGGTGAAGTCAGAACTACTGAGTATGTTGCTTCAGGTCTTATGCCAGATGTTGACTACTACTTCCGTGTATCTGCTATGAATTGTGCTGGTCTTGGAGACCCAATAGAGATGGAGGAACCAGTCCAAGCTAAAGATATTCTTGGTATATACATACTTTTTACCACTTTGTATTGTTTTAATGCATTTTTTTTAAGATTTAAGTCTCATTTGTCATTTTTGCTATTTATTTATTTATTTGCAGAGGAAGCTGACATTGACAAAGATGTTGCAATGAGAACTCATTACATTGTAAAAGCTGGCAAAGATGTTGAAATCATGGTTCCTATCAAAGGCAGACCTGCCCCTAGTGTTTCTTGGAAGAAACAGGACCAAAACATTGATAATGACCCTAAATATGATATACACAACACAGACACTTCATCCTGCCTTGTACTTTCTCATGTAACCCGCAATGACAGTGGCAAATACACTATTGAGCTATCAAATGGGGTAGGACAACCAAAATCATTGACACTATCTGTAAAAGTACAGGACACTCCTTCTGCTTGTAGAAATCTGGTCCTGAAAGATGTCACTCGTGGAAAAGTGACCTTACGCTGGGAACCTCCTCTTCTTGATGGTGGTGCTGAAATTACTAACTATATTGTTGAGAAAAGAGACTCTTCAAAGCGCACATATGCTGCTGTAACCAACAAATGTATGGAAATGACATATGAAATTGATGAGCTCTCTGAGAAGATATCATACTTCTTCCGTGTATCAGCAGAAAATGAGAATGGAGTTGGTGAGCCATGTGAGACAGCAGAGCCAGTTAAAGCCACTGAGAAACCTGGTCCTGTCAAAGATCTTGCTATGAAAGACTCCTCAAAAACATCAGTGATGTTGCAGTGGAACAAACCAGATTATGATGGTGGTAGCATTATTACTGATTACATAATTGAAAAGAAACTTCATGGTCAAGAAGAATGGGCTCCTGCTGGAACAAACAAGCATTGTGAGCATGAGATCACAAAACTTAAGGAGCTCACAGACATGTTCTTCAGAGTCTGCTCAAAGAATGAGAAAGGCACCAGCGAATTTACAGAGATTGGTCCAATTAAAGTAAAGGAATATATCATTCCACCAGAGGCAAACCTTGAGGAGTATCCTGATGGACAAGTCAGTGTTCGCATTGGTCACAATGTACATATTGAGCTTCCATACAGAGGGAAACCGAGGCCATCGGTTATTTGGCTAAAGGACAATTTGCCACTGAAAGAGAGTGGAAATGTTCGCTTCAAGAAGACAGAAAACAAGGCAACTCTTATGATAAAGAATGTCGAAAAAGAGAATGGTGGTAAATATACACTTACACTTGACAACACCATCTGCAGGAAATCATTCCATATACAAGTCATTACCCTTGGAAAGCCATCCAGACCCATTGGACCAATTCGCTTGGATGAAGTCAGATCAGAAAGTATAAGGATTTCTTGGGATGAACCAAATGATGATGGCGGTGGAAAAATCATCTGCTACAGCGTTGAAAAATGTGACACCTCCCAGCCAGATTGGAAGATGGCTTGTTCACATGTTACAGGAACTACATTCAATGTACCAAATTTAATCAAAGGAACTCAGTATCAGTTCAGAGTATGTGCAGAGAACAGGTACGGTGTGAGTGAACCTCTGATTTCACAAAATGTCATTGCCAAACATGAGTTTAGACCTCCAGGTGCACCAGGCATGCCATTTGTCTACAATGTCACAAACGATGGCATGACTATTCAGTGGGAAGCACCCATCTTTGATGGTGGCTGCCCAGTACTTGGTTACCATGTTGAAAAGAAAGAGACAAACAGCATCATGTGGTCAAAGGTCAACCTCGTCTTGGTGACTGCAAGGGAATACAGAATTCTTGGCCTTATTGAAGGCCTGCAATACCAATTCAGGGTCTATGCTCAAAATGATGCTGGTTATAGTCGTATGAGTGATGAGAGCAAACCAACTACGGCTGTTTCTCCTGTTGGTGAGTAAATCTGAAATCTGAAAACATAATGTGTGAAAACCCTTGAGTCCTTCTGAAAACGTATCTTAATGTCTTCATGATATTTGTATCACAGATCCTCCTGGAACTCCTGACTATGTTGATATAACTAGTGAATCTGTGAAATTGAAATGGGATGCACCTAAAAGAGATGGTGGAAGTAAAATTGTTGCCTACAACATTGAGAAGCGTCAGGGCCAGGGTCGCTGGTTGAAGACAAACTTCACAAATGTAGCTGACACAGAGTTTACAGTGACTGGTTTAACTTGTGGTGAACGATATGAATTCAGAGTTATAGCTAGGAATGCCATTGGCACCATCAGCCCACCTTCTCAGTCTTCTGGCTATGTTCTCATCAGAGATGAAAGCTGTAAGTTCATACAATACATCTAATTCACTTCCATACTATAATACCCCTTGCATTATAATTAATGATATATTTTCCTCCCCTTTACAGCTGCTCCAAATATTGAATTTGGACAGGAATACTTTGAAGGGGTTGCCATCAAAGCAGGGGATAGCATCAAACTTAAAGTCACAATTACAGGAAGACCAACACCCAAGGTCAAATGGTTCAGGGATGATGTTGAACTAACTAAGAAGATGGTAGATATCACAACAGCTGCTGGCTCAAGCACCCTCTTTATTAGAGATGCTGATCGCTCTCACCGTGGGCTCTATACTGTAGAAGCTAAAAACCAGTGCGGAACCAAGAAAGAGCAAATAAAAGTTGAAGTCTTTGGTATGCATAATTTTATTTTTCCTAGCATAACTTTTCACATTTGTGTACGTTTTATCCATTCCATCTAATTGTTGTCATGTTTTTAGATACACCTGGAGAGCCTGTTGGACCAATTGTCTTCACAAACATCTCAGAGGGCAAAGTCACATTTTCATGGAATCCACCAGAAAATGACGGCTGCTCTGAGGTTACTCATTATGTTATTGAGAAGCGAGAGACCTCCAAAATTTCCTGGACATTAGTTACAGATCACTGTGAGGAGTGTATCTACAATGCTACCAAACTGATCAAGACCAATGAGTACCAGTTCCGTGTGTCTGCTGTAAACAGATTTGGGGTCAGTAGACCACTGGATTCTGTTCCTGTCATTGCCCAAATGCAATATAGTAAGTGCATCCGCAGATTATATTGTAATTTTTCATATATTTTGGTTACACCAAAAAAAAAGTTAATAAAATTGTATTATTTTCTTTCCCACAGCCATTCCAGACTCTCCTGGAACTCCTGATGCCACCAATGTTGATGGAGAGAGTATTACAATTGGCTGGACTGCACCAACAAATGATGGAGGAAATGTAATTAAACATTATATTGTTGAAAGACGTGAGAAGAAGACTGGGCGATGGGTAAAGGTCTTGACGAGGAAACCAATTACTGAGGTTGCTCACAGAGTAACACATCTCACTGAGAATGTGGAGTATGAATTCCGTGTTTCTGCTGTTAATGATGCTGGAGTTGGACCACCAAGTAATATTTCAATGCCTATTAAATGTGCACAGCCAACTGAAGAACCAGATGGTCCTTCAATTGTAAATGTTACTGATACCACCAACACATCTGTCAGTCTGGAATGGACCAGACCTGGCTATGATGGTGGCATGGAGGTCCATGGATACATCATTGAGATGTGCAAGGGAGCTGAAAAAGAATGGCATAGAGTCAATGTGGATCTTTGCTCTGTCACAAAGTACACTGCCACTGGTTTGGAAACAGGTGCAGAGTACAAGTTCCGCATTATTGCAGTTAATGCAGTTGGAAAGAGTGAACCTAAAGAGATCTCTGAGCCAGTACAAGCAGTAGATAGACTATCTGCACCAGAGATTGATATTGATGCAAGCTTCCAACAGACACACATTGTGAAAAGGGGTGGCAGTGTATGTCTCCGTGTAGCTTTCAAAGGAAAACCAACACCTACAGCTTCATGGATAAAGGTGGATGGAGAACTGGGGGTAATGGCTGATGTAACTACCACAGAGACCTTCACTTGTTTGACACTGGGAAATTGTACACGGAACGACAGTGGCAAATACACTCTCACTCTCGAGAACAGCAGCGGTAACAAATCCATCACGATTACAGTTAAAGTGCTGGACACACCTGGAGCACCAGGTCCTCTCACTTTCAAGGATGTTCTAAGAGGTGCCCTTACACTTATGTGGGAGCCACCAGTCAATGATGGTGGTGCACGTGTTCATCACTATGTTGTGGAGAAGCGTGAGGCTAGCCGGCGTACATGGACAGAAGCAGGACCTAAGTGCACTCAAACAAGCATGAGAATTTCAGAGCTCCTAGAAGGAGTACCCTACTTCTTTAAGGTTATGGCAGAAAATCAGTATGGCCTTGGTGAGGCTTATGAAATGCCTGACCCAATTACTGCCACTGCTGAACCAGCTCCACCAAAGAGACTGGACATTATTGATACCACTGATACAACAGTTACTCTTGCCTGGATGAAGCCCGAACATGATGGTGGCAGCCGTATCACAGCTTATTGTGTAGAGGCTAAAGCAAAAGGAACCGATAAATGGGTTGTTGGAGGTTTTACCAAAAACTTAATTCTTGTTGTTGAGGGTTTAACTGAAGGTACAGAGTACGAATTCCGTGTCAAAGCTAAGAATGATGCAGGTTACAGTGTAGTCAGAGAGGCTCTCTCTTCTGTTGTTGTTAAAGAGCCCCGTATTGAGCCAACTGCAGATCTTAGCGACATTACCAACCAGCTTATCACCTGCAAGTCTGGGAGTTCATTTGAAATTGATATTCCAATTAGTGGCAGACCAGCACCCAAAGTCACTTGGAAGCTTGAGGAAATGAGACTAAAAGAAACTGACAGGGTCTCAATCAAGACCACCAAAAATAGGACCACTCTTACACTTAAAGAAAGTATGAGAGGTGATGGAGGAAGGTACTTCCTTACCCTTGAGAATGTGGCTGGGACGAAGACTTTCACTGTCACTGTCAATGTCATTGGCAGACCCAGTCCTCCAGAGGGGCCTATTAAGGTTTCTTCAATTACAGCTCAGTCTTGTGAATTGTCATGGAATGAGCCTGAGGATGATGGTGGAACTGAAATAACAAACTACATTGTTGAGAAGCGTGAGTCTGGCTCAACTGCCTGGCAGCTTATCAACTCTAGTGTGAAACGAAACTCGTTCCATGTTTCACATCTAACAAAGTACATGCAGTACACGTTCCGTGTCTCAGCAGAAAACAGATTTGGTGTGAGCAAACCAACTGAGTCTGAAACAATTGTTGCAGAGCATCCATTTGGTGAGCAATTAAATATGACCATAGTAGGACATAGATATTATTTCATTTCAAGTTATTTCTGAAGAATAGTGTTATTCTTTTATAATGTTACTATTTTTCTGTTACAGTTCCACCAGGGCCTCCAACTAGACCAGAAGTGTTTGCTGTTTCTGCTAACAGCATGAGCATTCGTTGGGAGGAGCCATACCATGACGGTGGTAGTAAGGTCACTGGATACTGGATTGAGAAAAAGGAACGCAACACTATTCTCTGGGTCAGAGAAAATACCATCCCCTGTTTTGAATGTTACTACAAGGTGGATGGTCTTATTGAAGGTCTTGAGTACCAGTTCAGAGTGTATGCTATGAATAGTGCTGGCTTCAGCAAAGCAAGTGAAGCCTCAAAGAGAGCTGTGGCTCAAAATCCAGTTGGTAAGTTTAACAAATAAGTTTAATAACAAAATTAATCCAAGAACTGTTTTTAATTACTGTTTTTATAGATGCAATCTGCATTTCATTGCCTTGTACCTGTGACATGTGCAATGACAATAAAGTTGAATCTAATCTAATCTAATCTTATTCACACACACACACACTTTCAAACATACTAATCTATTTCATATATTTACCCCTCAAGATCCCCCAGGCAAGCCAGAAGTAACTGATGTGTCAAGATCAGCAGTGTCAATTAAATGGTCTGTGCCTCTGAATGACGGTGGAAGCCCAATTGCAGGTTACATTGTTGAGCGTAAGCCATATACTGTCTCTGGAGAGGGTAGGTGGCTGAAGTGTAATTACACTAATGTTGCTGATACCAAATTCACCATTACTGCACTGGAAGAAGGGGAAGTATACGAGTTCCGTGTGATTGCAAAGAATGCTCATGGAGTGTTCAGCATGGCATCGGTTTCAACAGGAGCAGTGACTTGCAAAGCTGAATACAGTAAGAATCAATTTCATTTGTAAATGTTGTTGCAAAATAAGTGCATTTAAAGATCTAAAACATTTTTGGTTTGTTTGTTTTTAAATATAGCACCTCCAAAAGCAGAACTGGATAGTAAACTCCTCGCGGACACAGTTACTGTCAGAGCAGGGTCAGACCTGGTTCTCGATGCTGCTGTTGGTGGCAAACCCGAGCCAAAAGTCTGCTGGGCCAAGGGACAGAAGGAGCTAGAGCTTTGCGAGAAATATTCTTTGCAGTATTCGAGCACCCGTGCTCTGGCAATTATCAAGTTCTGTGACAGAGATGATACTGGAAGGTATGTTCTGACAGTGAAGAATGCCAGTGGAACCAAGACAGCTGAAGTCAATGTGAAGGTGCTTGGTGAGTAAAATAATTATGCATATTTTAAAGCGTAATCATATTTTAAAATCATATTTAAAAGAAGCTGAAATGAGGACATTCAGCGTAGTGCTAAATATTCCTTTCTTCGATTTTGTCCCTTTTTTCAAGATACACCGGGCCCATGCCAGGAGATAAAAGTAAGCAATGTAACCGAGGAGAAATGCACTGTGTCCTGGAAAAAGCCACTAGAGGATGGTGGTGACCCCATTACACACTATATTGTGGAAAGAAGGGACACTAACAGACTTAACTGGGTCATCGTGGAGGCTGAATGCAAGGCCCTCACATATACCATTACTAGGCTTTTCAAGAACCATCAATATATTTTCCGTGTTAGAGGTATAAACAAGTATGGAGCTGGTGTGGCACTGCAGTCTTCACCCATCTTTGCAAGAAATTCATTCAGTAAGTAAAATTTTTATCTTGTATTGAATTTGATTTTCAAAGAAGCAATATGTTAATTTATTCTTGTCTTTTGTTTACCTGCAGCCATTCCATCACCTCCGGGAGCACCAGAGATTATTGCAGTTGGAAAAGACTTTGCAACAATTGAGTGGCTAAAACCTGAAAATGATGGTGGTAGTGAAGTCATAAACTACCTGATTGAGAAGAAAGAGAGAAAGAGCATCAGATGGATCAAGGTTAATAAAGACTCTATACTCAAGGACACAACCTTCAAGGTTACTGATTTACAAGAGGGCAACATTTATCAGTTCCGTGTTACAGCCATAAATGCTGCTGGAGATAGTGAGCCTAGTGAGGTGTCCATGTATGCAGTGTGCCGAGTACCAACAGGTATTTTATACAAAGACTGTATTTGGGTATCAAAATGAATACAGTAATTAAATATATAATGTTTTATATGATGGAAAATTATGCTACATTTATGTCCATAGGCAAACCAGATGCTCCTTCAATTCCACGTGTAACAGACACCCACAAGGACAGCATTAGTCTGGCCTGGACAAGACCGGTGGAAGATGGAGGTGCCGATGTTCTCGGTTACATTCTTGAAATGAAAGAATTAGGAACAGAGGAATGGATCAAGACCCATGAGAAGACTCTGAGAGTCACAGAACACACTGTGACAGGTTTGATAACTGGTAAAAAGTACTGCTTCAGAGTTGCTGCAGTCAATGTCAATGGAGCAGGTGACTTTAGTGGCCCATGTACTGAAGTAGAGCCCATTGAAAGAATTGGTAAGACTTCATAATGAAAATATACATAATGTTAAAGACATCTCTAAAAGATATGTGATTTGTTCAAATTACAAAAAAACATATTACTTTTCTCAGAAATACCTGATCTTGAGCTTCCTGATGATCTAAAGAAGACAATATGCCTGAGAGCTGGAGGCTCACTGCGTCTTCATGTCACTGTTACCGGAAGACCAGTTCCAGTTATCACCTGGAGCAAGCCTGGTGTGGATCTCCAAAGCCGTGGATACATTGAAGTGACAGATACTGCCACAACTCTGATCATTGACAAGATTCATCGCTATGATGCTGGAAAATACACCCTTGAAGCTTCTAATTCAGCTGGCAAGAAGGATGCTAGCATTCTTGTCAAGGTCTACGGTATGATTACACACACACACACACACACACACACACACACACACACACACACACACACATATATATATATATACACACATATATATAGACCCAGTGGC
>JAODVO010000028.1:1125528-1140684 GCA_025400055.1 Notarius lentiginosus | reverse complement strand
GCCCTCGCCGGCCACGGGGCTCGAACCCGGACCTTCTTGCTGTGAGGTGACAGCGCTAACCACTACACCACCGTGCCGCCTCACTGTGAAGGTGATGGCATATAATTAATCAATGAGTTCTCAGGCCCTGTGAATGGGGACATTGTCATCCTCTGAGAATACCCTGTACTGATTTGCGGTGACCCTTCTCTTTAAGAGAGCATGTGGACTGTAACAGAGTCACCAGTGTTTTTTTTGTTTTGTTTTTGCTTTATAACCTGTCTAGACAGACAGACAGACAGATAGACCCTGCTTAACCATTTGTTTAATTTTATGCTTTTCAATTTTAGATACACCTGGTCCACCAGGCCCCATTAAAATAAAGGAGCTCACAACACAGTCTGCTCACATTACATGGGATGCCCCCAAGGTTGATGGTGGAGCACCTGTTAACAATTACATCATTGAGAGAAGAGAGACATCAATGAGAGCCTACAAAACCATTACTTCTAAATGCAGCAAGACATCATATAAAATTACAGGACTGTCCGAGGGAATGCTCTACTACTTCAGAGTGTTGCCAGAAAACATCTATGGCATCGGTGAACCGCGTGAGACACCAGATGCTGTGTTGGTGTGTGAAGTGCCACTGCCTCCAGCTAAACTTGACATTGTAGATGTCACAAAGTCATCTGTTACTCTTGGATGGGAGAAACCTAAACATGATGGAGGCAGCAGAATCATTGGCTACGTTGTTGAAGCTTGCAAGGCTGGTGCAGATAAATGGATGAAAATTGCTACTTTAAAATTAACAGACTTTGAATACACTCTTGAAAAACTGAATGAACATGAGCAGTACCTCTTCAGGGTATCTGCTCTCAACAGCAAAGGAATTGGTGAACCCAAAGAAATTGTTACTGCTGTAACAGTACAAGAACAAAGAAGTATGTACTGTTTGTTATTTTAGAATTAAAATGAATAAAATAGATCAGTGCCAAGATTTGTTTGACTTACACACCTTTTTCTTTTTCAGTTATGCCAAGGATTGATCTATCAAGCATTCCACAAAAGATGATCAGTGTTTTGGCAGGCAAACCTCTTGAACTTGATTTACCAATCAGTGGAAGGCCACCTCCAGTTTCCTCCTGGTACTTTAATGACAATAAGTTGAAGATACAGGAACGTGTGAAGATTCAGTCAACGGCGAAATTCTGCAAGTTAACTGTGCTTGACACAACAATTGATGATACAGGAGAATACGTACTTGAATTAAAGAATATCACAGGAATTACTACAGAGAAGATCAAAGTAGTCATTCTTGGTAAGGCAGCTGTCTGATGTAACCTGTCAATCTGCCAAATTCCTGGGGTGATATTTCTTTTTTAATATTTCTTATTTATTTATTTCTCCTTTTCAGACAAACCTGATGAGCCTAAAGGCCCTATTCGTTTTGATGAGATAGATGCAACCTCAGTTACAATAAGCTGGGACCCACCAGAGAGAGATGGAGGTGCTCCTGTAACTAACTATGTCATTGAACAACGTGATGCTCATCGTCCAGGATGGGTGCCTGTTTCTGAATCAGTCAGCAGGCCAAGCTTTAAATTTGACAGGTTGACAGAGGGAGACGAATATGTCTTCCGTGTTTCAGCGGTCAATCGCTACGGTGCTGGAGAGTTCTTGCAGTCAGAAATTGTTGAATGCAGGAGTTCTAAATGTATGAACAACAGCATGGTTCATAGTATATAGATACTAATATATGTATTCCATATTATATGACGTGCAATCAAACTAACGCAAAGATTTCTCTGGTGACAGCCATTCCTGGACCACCAGGCCGCCCAATAGTATTTGATGTGTCCCGGGATGGCATGACCGTTGCTTGGGAACCACCAGATGAGGATGGTGGTTTAGAGGTAGCTGGCTACATCATTGAGCGCAAAGAGGTCAGAGCTGACAGATGGATCCGTGCTAATAAGAACCCCGTGACAATGACAAGATACAGATCCACTGGTCTGATTGAAGGCCTGGAATATGAGCACAGAGTCACAGCCATCAATGCTAGAGGTGTAGGCAAACCCAGTCTTCTGTCGAAACCAGCTGTGGCAACTGATCCAGTCGGTAAGTGTATTTATTTTAAATCATGTGTATCTTTGTGTGGTGAAATAATAATATGTTTTTCTAACAACTGCCAATCTTTCTAGATCCACCTGGCTCACCTCAGAACCCGAGAATCATAGACACCACCAAGACATCTGTGTCTTTGGCCTGGAATCCACCTGATGAGGAGGGTGGCTCTAAAGTAACTGGTTATCTAATTGAGATGCAGAAGGTTGGTTCTGTAACCTGGATTAAGTGCAATACTACACCTACAATGATTTGTGAATACACCCTGACAAAAATGCCTCAAGGCGAGGAGTTCAAATTCAGAGTCTTGGCTTGTAATCCTGGTGGACCAGGTGAACCTGCTGAAGTGCCAAGAACGGTCACTGTGACAGAGATGCTTGGTATGATGTCACATAGTGTTTATAACTTTGAACATTACTAGCTGCTGTTGGCTTAATCATGCTTGATTATTTAATTAATTTGCTTCATTTCAGAACCTCCAAGCTTTGACCTTGAAGCTAAGTACAAAGATATACTTTTTGTCCGACATGGAGCAGTCATCAAACTTTCAATTCCAATCAAAGGCAAGCCAACACCTGTTTGCAAATGGGCAAAGGATGGCTCTGAGGTCTCGAACCGTGCAATGATCGCCTCCAGTGAGGATATTACTGAGCTTGTTATCAAGGATGCTGAACGATCTGACTCTGGTGTATACGTTCTCCATCTTGAAAACAAATGTGGCAAAAAGATGGTGCAAATCAAGGTCAATGTTATTGGCCGTCCAGCAGCTCCTGAAGGTCCGCTTAGATTTGAGGATATTCAAGCTCATTCTGTAAGAGTGAGCTGGAAGCCACCAAAGGATGATGGTGGCACAGAAATCCTTGGCTATATTGTGGAGCGACGTGAGGTAACAAAGGCAGCCTGGTATACTGTTGACTCCAGAGTAGTTGACACATCTTTGGTGGTCAAAGGTCTACACGAAAATACTGAATACCACTTTAAGGTGACAGCAGAGAATAAGTTTGGCATCAGTGGCTCTCTTAAATCTGAACAACCTGTTGTACCAAAGACTCCAATTTGTAAGTACTAATTCAACTCTCATTACCAAACATACTTATCACTTTTAATCAACTATAAAATTACATATTTCTCGTGTATGTTTAAAACAGGTGTGCCAGAAGCTTCAAGCGCACCACCAGAAATCATGGATGTTACCAAGTCCTCTGCTGATTTGGCTTGGGTTAAACCTAAAGATGATGGTGGATCACAGATCATTGGATACTTCATTGAGTATAAAGAGGTCTCATCTGACAAATGGGTTCGCCATGAGACGAGGGTTACTTCCACTATGTACACTCTTAGCGGACTCACTACTGATGCAGAATATCAGTTCCGTGTGATTGCTGTAAATGACATTGGAGAGAGTGAACCTGGACCTGCATCAGATTCTGTCATATGCAAAGATCCATTTGGTAAGGAAATATGTCTTATTTAATTAACATATTAGCCACATGTGAGTTTAACAGAATTAAAAAATATATATATATTTTGCACAACTCTCTTTCTGCTTCAGACAAACCAAGTCAACCAGGGGAGGTAGACACTTCAGCTGTAACTAAAGATTACATAGCTATTCAATGGGAAGCTCCTCAGTGTGATGGTGGAAAGCCAGTTCTTGGCTATTGGGTTGAGTACAGAAAATCAGGGGAGAGCACTTGGAAGAAGTGTAACAGAGACCTGTTAAAGGAAAGAGAATTTACTCAGGGTGGTTTGCAAGAAGCCACTGAATATGAATTTAGAGTGTTTGCTGAAAATGAAACTGGAATCAGCAGACCTCGTAGGACCGCAGCAGGAATTAAAACTAAACTAGGTGGTAAGTATTTTTGCAGTTCATATTTACAATATATAACTTTGACAATTATTTCATTTTTAACAAAAAAAAAAATATATATATATTTTGGAACAGTTGGAACTATACCAGCCCTCAGAAAAGAGATGGATGAAGTTACTGCCAAGCTTGGACAGACTGCCACCCTAAAATGTCAAATTATTGGAAGGCCTGTTCCACAAATTAAGTGGTACAAAGGTGGAAAGGAAATCAAAGAGGGCCGCAAATATGCTGCAACCTCTGATGGCCGCAACCATACTTTAACTATCTCAGCAGACCAACAAGAAGATGAAGGCCTGTACACATGCAAGGCTGTGAATGAAGCTGGAGAATGTGAGACCAGTGGAACCTTGGTTCTGGAGGCAGCACCTCAATTCCCTGCCCCACTAAAAGACAAAACCTTTGCAGGATGTGGTACAACTGTACGTATTCATGCCGTGTATATAGGTCGTCCTGAACCCAAAATTATCTGGCTTCATGGGGCAAAACCTTTGGAGCCCTCTGAGAATGTCATTATTGAGAACACAGAGCATTACACTCACTTGATATTAAAGAATGTCAAACGTAGGATGAATGGTGGAAAGTACAGAATCAGGATCAACAACCACTTTGGCTCTGCCGATACCGTAACTCACCTTGAAATCCTAGGTGAGGATTTTTAATAAAAATAATAATATATTAAATTATATTATAGTAATTTTATGTAATTTGAGTAAGTTAAAAATGGTAAATAACTTTTTTTTTTTTCCCTATCAGACAAACCTGACATGCCTGAAGGGCCTATTGTTCTCGAAGCTTTATTGAAGAATTCTGTGATAATAAGTTGGAAGGCATCAAAAGATGATGGTGGATCAATGATAACAAACTACATTGTGGAGAAGCATGAAGACAAAGAAGGTGCCGAGTGGCGACTTGTCTCATCATCTATTACGGGCACCTCATGTCGCATTCCCAATCTTGTGGAAAATGAAGGTTACTTCTTCCGCATTTCGGCACAAAACCGTTATGGCATCAGTGAACCACTGCAGACTCCATCTGCTATTCTTATCAAGAGTCAATTAGGTAAGATAAGAAATATTAAGAAATAAAATTTCAGAATGGAGAAACACGTTGGGTAATTGTCTTGTACATCTCAAATGTTTTACAGATAAGCCAGGTGCACCTCTTAAACCTCTTGTATCTGGAGTGACCAAGAACTCCTGCGTTGTTTCTTGGAAACCACCTCTTTTTGATGGTGGGTCCAAGATCAAAAGTTACAGTCTTGAAAAGAAGGACAAAAAGACAGGTGAATGGGTTGCTGTAACCACTGACGAGATTCATCAGACAGTTTATTCAGTCAAGAGGCTTACAGAAGGCCTGGAGTATGTTTTCCGTGTGAAATGTGAAAACCTTGGTGGAGAGAGTGAATACAGCGAAGAGTCAGACGCTATTATTCCAAGAACAGATGTTGAAGTGCATGCTCCTGCCTTTAAGGAAGACCTCCGAAATATGAGTGTGAAATACACAAGCAATGCAACATTTGTTTGCAAGATAACAGGACAACCCAAACCTGTGATCAAATGGTTCAAGCGTGGCAAAGAAATTCAGGCAGATGGAGTCAAACTCAAGATCCAGGAATTCAAGGGAGGTTATCATCAACTTGTCATTGCTAATGCTGATGAGGAAGATTCAACTGTCTATCAGATCAGAGCAACAAACCAGGGAGGCTCAATTTCTGCAACCGTTTCTCTTGATGTTGAAAGTAAGTTTACAAAAACAGTGGATATTGAATTATGTTATCAGTTTTCTTTAGTGTTAAGGATGTGTTGTAATAACACATGGTTTATCTTTTTCTTTCAGTACCAGCAAAGATTCATTTACCTAAGAACCTACAACATAAAGAGGCCCTCTGTGCTCTTCGTGGTGAAGTGGTGAACATCAAGATTCCATTCAGTGGAAAACCAGATCCAGTTATCACATGGCAGAAGGGACAAGATCTTATTGATAACAATGGGTATTACCAAGTCATTGTCACAAGATCATTCACATCGCTTGTGTTTCCAAATGGAGTGGATCAGAAGGATGCTGGTTTCTATGTTGTCTGTGCAAAGAACAGATTTGGCATTGACCAACAAACAGTCGAACTTGATGTTGCAGACGTCCCTGATTCACCTCGTAGCATCAAAGCCAGTGATGTGTCTAGGGATTCTGTAACACTTAATTGGGTAGCACCTGCCAGTGATGGAGGAAGTAGAGTTAGAAACTACATTATTGAGAAGTGCGCCACTACAGCAGAGAGATGGATCCGTGTTGCCCAGTCACGTGACACTCATTACACTGTCACCGACCTGTTTGGAAAAACAAGCTACCAATTCCGTGTGATAGCCGAGAACAAATTTGGCCAGAGTGCACCTTCTGACCCAAGTGGACCAGTTGTGACAAAAGAAGATAAATCAAGAGTTCTTAACTATGATGAGGAAGTTGATGACAGCAGACCTGTCTTTAAGGGTAAAGCTCCTCATTCAGAGGTTAAGAATGTACACAACAAATATATGGTCGCTGAAGAGCTCGGCCGTGGGCAGTTTGGCATTGTGCATCGCTGCATTGAGATTAGTTCTAAGAAGACATTCCTCGCCAAATTTGTTAAAGTAAAAAGTGCAGATCAAGCAATAATAAAGAAAGAAATTGCCACTCTAAATGTGGCACGTCATAAGAACTTCCTGCAGCTCCATGAATCATTTGACAGTCCTGAAGAACTGGTTATGATATACGAGTTCATATCTGGCGTTGACATATTTGAGCGTCTTGGCACAGCTAACTTTGAGCTCAATGAACGTGTAATTGTTAATTACATCAGACAGGTATGTGAAGCACTTGAGTTTCTACACAGCAAGAGTTATGGTCATTTTGATATCAGGCCTGAGAATATAGTGTACACCACAAGAAGGGGAACTACTATCAAGATCATTGAACTGGGACAAGCTAGACATCTCACTCCTGGAGAACAAATCAAGATTCAGTACACAGCAGCTGAATATGCAGCACGTGAGATTCATCAAAATGAGCTGGTCAGCACTGTCACAGACATGTGGTCTGTTGGCGTTCTAGCATACGTTCTCCTCAGTGGACTCAATCCATTCATTGCAGAAACTAATCAACAAATGATTGACAACATCTCCAATGCTGAGTACAGTTTTGATGATGAGTACTTTAAAGATGCAAGTGTTGAGGCACTCGACTTCATAGATCGTCTTCTTACTAAAGATCGTAAACATCGTATGACAGCTGCTGAAGCTTTGAATCATCCTTGGCTGACAATGAACACAGAGGAGCTCAACAGTAAGTCAATCAAGATCACAAGACACAAGAGATACTACCAAGCTATGGTGAGAAAAGAATGGAACACTGTTGTCTCATCTGCTCGCATTGCAAGTGGTGGTGCTATCAAAAGTCAGAGAGGTGTAACAGTTGCCAAAGCAAAGATCGCACCTTTTGAACATGGTCCAGTTGCTGGACAAATTAAACACAGTGTTGCTGATGAAGGTGATGATGTCAAATTTATTTGCAACATTGAGAACTATGATAGCAGTACGGAGGTTACATGGTACTGTGGAGTCCGACAACTAGAGGAAAGTGCCAAATGTGAAATTACCTATGAAGAGGGGCTTGCTACAATAGCTATCAAGGGTATCACTAGATCAGATGATGGAACATACCGATGCAAAGTTGTCAACGAATATGGTGAAGACAGTGCATATGCGGAGCTCTTTGTTAAAGGCATCAGAGACTATCGCAGCTTCTTCACCGCACGTGTGGTAAAGAAAGTCAAACGCAGAATAGACACAGCCCGTCTTCTCCAAAGACCTCCAGAATTCACCCTTCCACTGTGCAACCGTACTGCTTACCTTGGTGAAACTGTTCGCTTTAGTGTCACCATCACAGTACACCCTGAGCCACGTGTTACATGGCTGAAATCTGGGCAGAAGTTTTCCCCAGGAGATGATGACAAGAAATATACCTTTATAAGTGACAAAGGTCTGTATCAATTAATTATTCACAACCTTGATTCTGATGATGATGCTGAATATACTGTGGTGGCACGCAACAGGTATGGTGATGATAGCTGTAAGGCTCGTCTCACAGTGATTCCTCGCCCTGCACCTGCTGATAATACACTGAGACCCATGTTCAAGCGCCTACTGGCAAACCTGGAGTGCAAAGAGGGCCAGAGTGTACGCTTTGAGATAAGAGTGTCAGGATCACCGTCACTGAAATGGGAAAAGGATGGTACACCTTTGGCATTTGGTCCACAGATTGAAGTTGTTCATGAGGGTTTGGACTACTTTGTCTTACATATTAGAGACACTCTTCCAGAAGATTCTGGAACCTACAGAGTAACTGCCACTAACTCTGCTGGTTCTGCAAGTTGCCAAGCCACACTTAGGGTTGAACGTGTGACACATGTCAAGAAGGACTTTGAGAGTGAGGAGGATAAGAGGACGAAGCAAGCTCTAGACCAACAGCAGATTGACAAGAAAGTACGATTAACACAGATTCTGACTGGTACAGATGTCATGCCACTTACTTCTGTAGCACAACAGGCATTGAGAGAGGTCGCAACTATGTTTAAGCCAGCAGTAATCACCAAAAAAGTAAAGACTGAAGCTGAGGAAGCAAAGGAAAAAGAAGAAAGAAAGAAAAGGGCAGAGGAAAAGAGATTGAGAATGCCATATGTTGTCCCTCCACCTCGTCATTATGGTCCTACTACTCTTGAGGAAGACATGGAGATCAAGCACTTTAAACCCTTATCTGATATGAAGTGGTACAAGAAACTACGCGATCAATACGAGTTCCCTGAGCCAATGGAAAAGCTTCCTCAGAAAAGACTTAAGCGTATTCGACTGTCACGGTGGGAACAATTTTATGAAGTGCCCTTGCCAAGGATTAAAGACCAGTACAAGCCAAAATGGCATTTACTAGCTTCACAAGATGACTTGGAAACTGTAAGACCAGCAAGACGAAGAACGCCTTCGCCAGAAATGGAAGCTTACTACAGAATAAGAAGGCGCTCACTTGGTGATCTTTCTGATGAGGAACTGCTTCTTCCTATTAATGAATACCTGTCAATGAAGAGTACCGAGGAGGAAAGACTTAAACTTGAAGAGGAACTTAGATTAGGTTACTCTGCTTCTCCACCAAGTCTAAGTCCTGTACGCTTTGAACTCTCTGCTTTGCGGCCTCCATCACCAAAGAGGACTGCTTATGAGGATGAGGAAGAAGGAGAGGAAGTTCCCACATATGACTCTTATCGCATTCCCCAAAAGTACGAGGCTGGCCCAAGCTACATTGACCTACGTCAGCGACATGATAAGGCAACATACAGACATAGGCATAAGCAAAGGATGTATGAAGAAAAGGAGGACCAAGAGCTTCTTAGACCAGTCACTACTACCAGAAGGATAACTTCTTACAAGAGTCAGCTGAAACGCATGGAGTTTGAGGAAAAAACAAGAATCACGAGAAAAGAGAAAACAAAAACTTCAGTACATGCAGTGATTGAGGGAGACACACTTGACATGCATGACGTACCAATGATGTCATTTTCACCTGGTTATAGTAAGGTGACACACCCTAAGGCTGAGAAGCTTCCTACAGTGGATGAGGACAAAAAAGCAAGCATCAGCCGTCCAAGCATCGAGAAGAAACCTCTAGAATCCATGAGCCTTGTGTCAAGTGAGAAAGCAGTGTCAACACAAGACCTGTCCATAAAGGTTGACTACATGCAACGTTATGAAGCAATGAAGAAAGCTTTGAAAACCGAGACAAAGTATGAAACTGTTTCTCAGCAGCCATTTAGTCTTGACCATTCACCAAGGGTGACTGTAAGAATGCGCTCTCATCGTGTGGCAGTTGGTCAAAATACAAAATTCACATTGAACGTTCAGTCTAAGCCAGAGGCACAAATCCAGTGGTATCACAACGGCCAGCCCATTCAAGAAAGCAATAAGTATCAGATGTACAACATGAGTGGGGTTCTTTCTCTCCAGATCACTGACTGCCAAGAAGAAGACAGTGGGACATACCGTGTCACCTGCACAAATGCAAAGGGAGAAGCCTCAGACTATGCCACTCTAGATGTTTCTGGAAGTGGATTTTTTGTATATACATCTCAGCGCAAAGATGAAGAGGCTCCAACCCCTTTCATACCTGAAATGATAAGAACAGATGTTTACCATGTATCATCATCAAAGGCAACATCCGCCACTGAAACACACATTTCAGAAGCAGTAACTGAAACCAAAATGTCAGAGATCAAATCACAGGCAACAGAAACTGTCATTCATGAAGAATATGTGTCATCTGAGACGAAGCTTCAAACCACAGAAATAGTAACAGTAGAAGAAGAAGAAGCTCCAGTCGAGACAAAGAAACCAACCTTTTCTGCTACAATTCTGACCAAGCCACAGTCACTCACAGTTTCGGTGGGGGAGTCAGCAAAATTTACATGTGATGTGGATGGTGAACCAGCACCCAGTGTAACTTGGTTAAGGAAGGGACAAGTGATTGTATCATCTCATCGTCATCATGTAACAACGACAGAATATAAGTCTACATTTGAGATCTCACAAGTTGAAACTTCAGATGAAGGAAACTACACATTGGTTGTGGAGAACTCTGAGGGCAAACAAGAAGCAGAATTTACCCTGACTGTTCGCAAGCCAACACCTGTGCAGAAAGTTGTTGCTTCTCCCCCAAGAGTGAAGTCTCCAGAGTCTCCTCGTCTGAAGTCACCTATCGGGATCAAATCCCCACCAAGAATCAAGTCACCTGAACCAATTAGGTCACCACAAAGAGTCAAGTCACCACTCTCACCAAAGTCACCAGTTCCAAAGGAGAAAACAACCAAGCCTAGCTTTTCAGCAGGACTGAATGATATTTCTGCTTTGCCAGATACAATTATCAAGCTGACAGTAAAAGTTACAGGTGTGCCGAAACCAGTGATTTCCTGGATGAAAGATGGGAAGGTAATTATATTGCATGCCAACAGTGAATTATTAATTGTTTAATATCAAATACCATTCATTTCAAATCAACCAGAAAAAAAATAATGATGGTGAATATTCTCATTTCAGAGTGTGTCACATGGTAGAAAATATGAAATATTTGAGGAACACGGTTCTGCACATCTTGAAATCTATGACGCTGATGCTTCTGACAGTGGTGTTTATGAATGCACTGCAAAAAACAGTGATGGATCAGTTACTACAAGATGTACTGTAACTGTTAAAGGTGGGATCATCCCTCTGAACAATACCATGATGGCTGAAATTGGTTAGTTTGGTGTTAGCTAATATTTTAATAAAAATGCTTTATTCTTTCAGAATCAAGAAAATCAACAGCATATGCTGTTGAAACAAAAGCAGAACTGACTGAAGAACGTGTCAGAAAGGAGATTGTTCATGAGGAGGTCCAGTCCTTTTCAGAAATGAAAGCTTTGCAAACACAAATGAAAATGACTGAGGGTCATCCTGTCACACTGAAAGTGAATATCCCTGGGGCTTCTGATGTTAAATGGATTCTGAATGGAGTGGAACTGATGAATTCAGAGGAATATAGATATGGCGTTTCTGGAAATTACCACAGTTTGACCATTAAGAGTGTAAGCTCCCGTGATAGAGGAATTGTCACGTGTGAGGGAAAAACTCAACAGGGAGTGGTCAAGTGCCAGTTTGTCACAACAGTCAGTGAAAAATTATCGGATGCACCAAGCTTCCTAGTGCAACCACGCTCTCAGAACATAAATGAAGGACAGGATGTAATGTTCTCCTGTGAAATAATGGGTGAGCCTACCCCAGAAATTGAATGGTTCAAAGACAATGAAGTGGTGAGTAGCCTGATTCATAATAAAGCTAAATAAACTCCAGCTGGTCATATTGTGAATGTAATATAATACATTTTGAATATAATGTGTTTAATGAAACTAAATTGAAATCAGAATTAAATTGTTTTGAAATAAATTTCATAGTTATCCATTGCATCAAATATGAAACTGAGCCGTTCAAAGAATGTGTACAAACTGGAGATTCAGAATGCCGCTGTTGAGGACAGCGGCAAATACACAGTGAAGGCCAAGAACCAATTTGGACAGTGTTCTGCAACAGCATCGCTTAATGTTCTTGGTAAGTTTTGTTTTAGTTCGTGTTTGTTTGGTTTTTTCGTCTTGTGACATTATTACTCACAGCACCGTGCACCGCATTTTCTTGTGAAATTTGTGTCGGAAGTTGATTGAATTAAATAAGCACAAATGCTCTTCATGCAGTTATGACGCTGTTGGGAATGTAATACTGAATTGTGTCTGTGTATGTATTACTGTGTCATACCTTCGTACTAACGCCATTTCCAGAAAAGTTAGGATAATTTCCAAAATGCAAAAAAAACAAAAATCTGGTTTTGGTAATTCATGTGATCCCTTATTTAACTGACAAAAGCACAAAGAAATGTTTTCAATAGTTTTACTGACCAACTTAATTGTATTTTGTAAAAATATCAATGAAGTCAGAATTTGATGCCTGTAACACACTCAGAAAAAGTTGGGACAGAGGCAAAGCAAGACGGAAAAGTTTATCAGATATTCAAGTAAAACCATTTTGGAAGATTCCACAATCAGCAGGTTAATTGATGACATGATTGGGGATAAAAAGAGCAGCACCAAAGGCTCAGTCTTTGTAAGTAAGGATGGGGCGTGGCTCACTGCTTTATGCCAAAATTCACGAGAGAATTGTTCATCAATTCAAAAAGAACATTTCTCAGCGCAAGATTGTAAAGAATTTGGGTCTTTAAAAATCTACACAACATAATATTGTGAAAAGTTTCAGGGGATTCGGAGACATCCCGGTGTGTAAAGGGCGAGGTCGGAAACCGCTGTGAATGGGCGTGACCTTCGAGCCCTCAGGCGCCACTGCCTGAGAAACTGTCATGCTAATGTGACAAATATAGCCACATGGGCTCAGGAGGACTTCAGAAAACCGCTGATATGATGTTTTTTTGTTAGGAGAGATTTGTTTAACGTTTATGGAATGAGTCTCAGTTGGAAGCACTCTCAGTCTCAGCGATGCTTTTCTTTTTCACTGTTTTTTTCAGGAAACTTTCGGGGTGTGTGTGTGGGGGGGGGCTGGTGAGCGGATGACCATTTATTGTGGCTATAACATAAGTGAAAACAGGAAGTAACCTGTCTCTCAGAAGTTAAATCTAATTATAAACTGTTAAAATATAAGATTCACCGATGGTGGGTGAATCGCTGAGGTACAAGTGGAATAACACACGCCAGACTGTGCTGTTATATTTTTCAGTAGTTATTTATATCACCTTGTGTGTTTATTTTATTGTAGACATGCTGGCCACTTTATTAGAAAATGTGGATCGTGTATTTCACTGATTCTGGATCAGAGGGGTCAAATTCAACATTCACCTGAAACACACCTGCCTTTTTGTGAAGGGCCATAATTTAATGTCAGACTGTACAAGTTTAACACATCATTAATTCTCTTGATTTCGACTGCTAATCTCGGCACTGAATACTGAATAGGTTTATACCCCCCCCCCCCCCCCGAGGTTTTCTGCTGTTACGCACTGTTTTTATATAAATTTCTGAAATGTGTGATGTTGAGAGAGAGATATGTCAGAAAGGTTCACACAGGAGGATTTCTGCTCTGTCCCGAGTCTCACATGGCTCACTTGTTTTCGTACAAAATCAACTTTTCTTTTTTCAACATGTTTAAGTCTCTATGTTGAGTGACACATCAGGATTTGAGGTCAGTCACTGGATCACACTGAAGAGCTCCCAGATTTCTGAAACTTTTTTAAACACAGATCTGATTTCCAGCTGTGCAGTGGTGCAGACAGAACGCTGACCGTGCTATGGGTTGGGTGTGAATTCAAACGTGTGTGTATGTGTGATTACACACACACACACACACACACACACACACACACATATATATATATAACATTATGCCCACTGAGAAGTGAAGTGAATATCATTGATTATCTCATTACAGTGTGACCCGTCGAAAGGTGGGGTTTATTAGGAAACGGGAGAACAGTCAGTTGTTGAAGTTGATGTGTTGGAAGCAGGAAAAATGGGTGAGCGTAAGGATCTGAGTGACTTTGACAAGGGCCACATTGTGATGGTGAGATGACTGGGTCTGAGCATCTTCAAAATGGCCCATCTTGTGGGGTGTTCCCAGTGTGCAGTGATTAATACTAAACAAAAGTGGTCCAAGGATCCAAAGGACAACTGGTGAACCGGTGACAGGGTCATGGGTGTCGAAGGCTTGTTGATTCACATGGGGCACAAAGGTTAGCCCATATGATCCAATCCCACAGAAGAGCTTCTGGAGCACAAACTGCTGAAAAAGTTAATGCTGACACTTTTCTGTTTTAGTCCAACCCACAGAATGAAATATATACATTTTGAAATGAAAAATGGAAAAACAAGGAAACAGCATTTTTAATTGTATTCTTTGGGTTTTTTTTGCATATAAACAGTCAATTCATTTTCTCATAAAATTATTTTTCAAAACCAAATATTGTCTCATTTTTGATTGTTTCTAGTTGTTGTACCACACAAAGTCTAGAAATCAAATTTATTTAAACTAAATATGAAAGAAATATCATGAACAGCGGTGACGTGGAAGGACAAGTCGGCTGATCTGCAGGTGATCCTCTGGTTAAGACGTGTACTCCGTTTTTAATGGGATCAGCATACACAGAAATGCATTCCAGATCATCAAAACATCCTTAAATTACAGCAGCTGCAGATTCTCTTCAGCCTGCGCATCATCCCCTTTACCATCATGCTGTCACTATTTTTAGAAAGCACATAATGATCCGTAGACTCAGTAATCACTGATAAGCATCTGGGTCAGTCGAAATCACTCATTAATTCTTTCCCTGAAATGAGATGAACCTGAAGGGATGAAACAAGCAAATGAGAAATACAAAGTCAAGTCAAGTTTATCTGTATAGCGCTTTTAACAAAAGACATTGTCGCAAAGCAGCTTTACAGAATTCGATCGACTTTAAACATGAGCTAATTTTATCCCTAATCTATCCCCAATGAGCAAGCCTGTGGTGACGATGGCAAGGAAAAACTCCCTCAGACGACATGAGGAAGAAACCTCGAGAGGAACCAGACTCAAAAG
>JAODVO010000027.1:62893380-62907183 GCA_025400055.1 Notarius lentiginosus | reverse complement strand
GGATAGGATCCAGCTCGCCTGCGACCCTGTAGAACAGGATAAAGCGGCTAGAGATAATGAGATGAGATGAGATGAGGCTTTGGTTAAAAAAAATCCCAAACTCTGTTTCTCCTGCAGAGCAACATTACATCTGTTATTAAATAATAATAATAATAATAATAATAATAATAATAATAATAATAATAATAATAATAAGTCTAATTTATATTGTGCCTTTCACAGACCCAAGGTGGATTTACAGGAAAAAAGGAATCTTATTAATTAAAGAATGTAAAGAATGTGACAGAAGCGTGACTCTGCCTCGAGGAGAACGTCCACCTAAAGTCAGAGAGATAGTAAAGAGGAGTGTACAAACTTTCTACAGTCCAGTACAGGACAGACAATCCTAGAAGAAAACCTAAACCAGTCTGAGCCGGTGTGTGTGTGTGTGTGTGTGTGTGTGAGATATACCTGGTTCTTGTACTATATATGAAACTCCACAAGATCCGTCCTTCCTGTCCTCAAAGTTGATCTGAGCTTTACTGGGTCCCTCCACAGCGATGGACAGACCTCCTGCTCCAGCTTCTCGCGTCCAAATACTGAATTCCGCTGCAGAGAACACAAGAACATCACAATCAAGACCAGTTTGT
Organism: Notarius lentiginosus; assembly: GCA_025400055.1. Classification (NCBI taxonomy): domain Eukaryota; kingdom Metazoa; phylum Chordata; class Actinopteri; order Siluriformes; family Ariidae; genus Notarius; species Notarius lentiginosus. Next base: position 62,906,554 of record JAODVO010000027.1, on the reverse strand, counting down.
GTACAGAGTGTGTTTATAGAATGTGTGTGTGTGAGTGAGTGTGTGTGTTAGACATACTGGGTACTCCGGCGACGCCCCTCTGCAGTCCGGTTCCCCCTGCGCGGACTTTATGAGGCCCGCCCTCTCCCAGGGGCCCCACGGTGAACAGGAAGGGGCTCCCAGGGACATGATGGCCGCCATACTTCACGCTCACTGTGTGAGATCCCATCTCCATGGGAACGAAGCGTACGCTGTACGTACTGTTTTCACCTTCCTCGATCTCAGCATCCAGAACCTTTCCCCCGGGACTCATCACCTGCGCTGTCATCGTCTGGGCTCCGTCTGGAACGCAACAGAATGAGGGCACTTCACTCCCAAGTGCACTACCTAGGGCAAGGGCTCACTCAGAAGTGATTATGCAATTCCTTAATTTGTGATGTAATTCCTGTAATTTTGTGACATCACAATTCAAGCTCATACATAGCCCCACCCCCAAATGAGTTTAATAGAGAAGTGTAGAGGAGAGTCGTCGGTGTGCTGCTCTGTGATTGGCTGTTTACCGTCAGGTTTGGCAGTGAGAGAGCCAAAGCTGCCAAAGCTCTCCCGGCCGAGGAAAGATCCGAACACGTCTCTGAACGGATCCCCGCCGACCTGCCTGCTCTCCTCCACGTGGACCTCACGCTTCGTCTCCCCTCCACGTGTCTTACTGATCTCCGTCCTCTCAGTGCGCGTGTACGTATGACTGCTGCGTGTGAACGTCCGAGTCAGACGTTCCTGAGCCGAGACCATCTGAAACCAGTTTCCTAAGGATGAGAGACAGATGGGGGGGGGGAGAGTAATTTTCTGTGGTAAGTTAAATTTGGACGTGAGAAAGGGAAGTGTGCAAGGGGAAGTGTGTGTTGGGTGTTTGATCCTCACCGGGGATTTTGAGGTTGAGGTCACACAGGCTGCCGACGGAGGCGATGGATGGGGCTTGTCTCCTTCTCGTGATGCTCTCTTTCATCCTCCCTTCACCTGTCACCTTCACCGTATATGGACTTCCTGTGAGGGGAGAGGGGCAGGGGGACAACATCATATGATCATTTCATCTGTCTGTCTGCCTCAAAACGAGAGAGAGAGAGAGAGAGAGAGAGAGAGAGGAATGTGGTTTGACCTGGGATGTGTTTATCTGCGAATTTGATGTTGATGATGTAATTTCCTGGTTCAGTGGGACAGTAGGTCACTCTACACGTCCCATCCTCAGCGTCCTCACACTTAATGTCCACTTTACTCGGCCCCTCGATAGACAGACCCAGTCCTCCGTAACCTTACAGACAGACAGATGGACAGTATCAGACAGACAGATCCCTTAGATTCACTTCCTTTCTTTATTGTCTTCCTTTTTCTCTCTGTCTCACCTCCTTTTTTCTGTCAGTTTCTTTCTCTCTCGTTCTCAGGTTGTCTCACATTTTCTATCTTTAGCTCTCATTTTCTGTCTCACTTTCAGTCTCATTTTATTTTTTCTCTCTTTCTTTGCTTCATTTTCTCTTTTTCTTTGTCTTTCACAATCTCTACTTTCTCTTTTCCTTCTGTCTCTCATTCTTTATCATTCTTACTGCCCCCAACTCATTTCATCTCTTACTTTATTTGTCTTTATGGTTCACTCTTGTTTTTCAGTTCTTCTCTTTGTCTCTGTCTCCCTCATCCTTCATCTCCCTCTCCCCGTTTCACTCTCTCCCTGTCTCCCTTTCCCAGTCTCCTTCTCCCCTCATCTCCCTCTCCCCCTGTCTCACTCTCTCCATCTCCCTCTCCACCTGTCTCCCTCTTCCCCTCTCCCTCATCTCACTCCCCCATCTCCGTCTCCCCTCATCTCCCTGTCCCACGTCTCACTTTCTCCGTCTCCCTCTCCCCTCATCTCCCTCTCCCCATCTCACTCTCTCCATCTCCCCTCATCTCCCTCTCCCCGTCTCACTCCCCCATCTCTCTTTCTCCACCCATCTCCCTGTCTCCCTCTCCCCTCGTCTCCATCTCCCCTCATCTCCCTCTCACCCTGTCTCACTCCCCCATCTCTCTCTCCACCCATCTCCCCATCTCCCTCTACCCTCATCTCCCTCTACCCCTGTCTCCCCGTCTCCCTCTCACCCTGTCTCACTCCCCTCATCTCTGTCTCACTCACCCCCATCTCACTCACCCCCATCTCCCTCTCCCACTGTCTCACTATCCTCCGTCTCACTCTCCCCCGTCTCACCCTCTCTCACCTGCATTTCTGGTATCCACATAGAACTCTGCGATATTGAAGGTGTGAGCGTCAGTGAGTCCCGGTCCGAACGCTCTGACCCGACTGGCGTCTCCGATCTCTGATGCTCCCACTGTGATCTTAAAGGGGCTGTTATTAACGTGAGCTCCGCCCTTACGCACGCTCACCTCATGTTCACCCACTTCCTTAGGGGTAAAGGACAGACCTGCAGTACACACACACACACACACAAAATCAAATCATAAATCATGTGTATATATGTACATATATTTTGCTTGTGTGTGTGTGTGTGTGTGTGTGTGTGTGTGTACCGATGTGTCTGTTAGGGAGGTGTTTCAGTAGACAGGGTTGTTCTGCTCCTGATGGAGCTCTGATGCTGGCGGTTAACAAACTCAAATCCGTCTCATTGATCTTCAGAGAAACATCAGCTGCAGTTCCCACATTCAGCTGGGACGTCCTGAGAGAGTCATCACCTACACACACACACACACACACACACACACACACACACAGTTTATTTCATCTCCTGAATTTGATATGCTCACTCACAATCTCTCTCACACACAATCAGCCCTAACCCCTAACCCCTAACCCCTAGCCGTACCTGTGATCTTCGCAGTGAAGGGACTGCCAGGAATGTGTTTGCCATCAAACTTGACGATGATGCTGTAATCTCCCGGGGCAGTGGGCAGGTAGGACACAGTGCACGTCCCATCTTTATTGTCCTTACAGCTGATCTCAGCTTTAGATGGTCCTTCTACTGCCAGAGAAAGACCACCTACACACACACACACACACACACACACACTGTAGCATCTCTATCCTCAGTGCATACTGAATCATACTGTTTCATATTCAGTCCTCCTGAATCATGTTGAATATGACTGAGTCAAATTCCCTCAGCCGTGTCGTTTACCTTCCTTAGCGTTCTTGGTGACGACAGTGAAGCTGGCGGGTTTGTTCACCGTGCCGTGGCACAGACCGGGACCGTACGCCGTCACCATGGTGCTGTCAGCGGCATCCACGTAGAACTGCATGGGACTTCCTGTGGAGGGAATCAACCATCAGTTCTGTTCCATTTTAACTTTATTTACTGCTGTGTTTGGATTCACAGAGACAAGATGTCGGTCCACCATCACACACCCGTTATCTCCTCAGGATACTGTGTGTGAGTTTAGAAATGTTTAAATTCCATTTAAATAGCTCACTTCAGGAGTTCTGTGAAGTGGTCGCGAGTGTGAGAGAGTTGAGTGTTGAGTGAACAGGAACCAGCGGTACCTGGGATGTGATTTCCATCGTATTTAATGTCCATCTCATGCAGTCCTCTCTCTGTAGGGACGTATTTCACTGTGATGGTGCCGTCCTTATTGTCCTTAATCAAAGGGCGAGCTGTTTTACCTGACGGCATGCGGACCTCACCTGTAACACACACACACACACACACACAAAACTTGATTTCTCTCCTGATTCTGTTTGTCCTGTGTGGAATAAACACTAACAGGTGAACAGGTAAAGTGTGAGGCTCTGCTCTGAGCGTACCAACTAGCGCCCCCTGCTGAGGACTGAAGGGGATGAGCAGGTTCAGTGGACGAAACGTGGGCTGTTTAGTGTCTATTGGCATCACGGGTTCCTTAGTCGCCTAAAGAGAAAAACACAGCAGTGCAGATTAACAGTCTGTTACAGAGAGCTGTGATTCCTGAGGAGGTTCAGCTGCAGCTACAAAAGTGAAACAATTTCACATAAATCAGGTATAAAATCTAAAATAACGTCCTCAAACAATTTCCTTTAACATTTACTAATATCAAGAGCATAGGCATAGGGTGTAGGGCATAGGATAAAGGGAATATAGAATATAGGGTGTACAGTGTGAAATGAAAGTGGGTGGGGCTGCAGTGATGCTCACCAGTACAGTGATGTGAGAGTAGGCGGGGCTGTAGTGATGCTCACCTGCACAGTGAAGTAAAAGTGGGCGAGGCTGTAGGGATGCTCACCAATACAGTGAAGTGAGAGTGGGTGGGGCTGTAGTGATGCTCATCTACACAGTGAAGTGAAAGTGGGCGGGACTGTAGTGATGCTCACCAGTACAGTAAAGTGAGAGTGGGTGGGGCTGTAGTGATGCACACCTACACAGTGAAGTGAAAGTGGGCGGGACTGTAGTGATGCTCACCAGTACAGTAAAGTGGGAGTGGGTGGGGCTGTAGTGATGCGCACCTACACAGTAAAGTGAAAGTGGGCGGGGCTGTAGGGATGCTCACCAATACAGTGAAGTGAGTGAGCGGGACTGTAGTGATGTTCACCAGTACAGTGAAGTGAGAGTGGGCGGGGCTGTAGTGATGCGCACCTGTACAGTGAAGGGGCTGTTGGGAATGTTTTGTCCCCCGAAGCGGATAGTGATGACGTATTTTCCCGGCTCAGGTGCCGTGTAGTAAATGTCAAAGGTTCCGTCATGGTTTTCCATCACGTCCACATCGAGTTCGGTTCCCTTTGGAGTGAGAACTTTACACGTCACTTTCCCTTTCCCAGCAGCCTTTGCGTCTACGCTCAGTACCGTCTCCTCACTCATCTGAATGTTCGGGCCCAGACTGGCTGCTCCGGAAAAACACAAACAATTACAAATAAACATCAACAGTAAACAGTAGCGATAAATAACGAACAGCCATAAACAGCAAGCAGTTAACAACAACCATAGACAAAAAAACAATAAACAAGAGTAAAAACAACCATAACTACCCATAAGCAACAGTATACAGTAAATAAAAAACAATAGTAAACAAGAAACACTGAACAATTAAACAAAAAAACAGAAAAAAACAATGCAATAAACAACCATAACAAGAACGAGTAACTATTAATTAAAAATAATCAATAACAGAAATGAATAACAAAATAAACAACAAACAACTGTAAACAATAAAGCGTAGTGAAAGTGACGTAAATAATGTAATTCTATGAAACTCACCGACTGCGTGACCTCCGATAGACACTGAAACACAAACATCAACACAAACACAGTTTTACTGATTAATCATCACCACTGAGTCGTACAGCACTGTGTACGAGTTTTAATTAAATATCCAAAAGAGGTAAAAGACCTCAGTGTAAAAACAGCTCATAAATATCCTTAAAAGTAAAATAAACCACAGTGAAATTATTTGTTTCATTATGATCAGATTTATTAAAGATTCAGTTTCAACCCAGACATTATTTTATTCTTTCTAGAAACGTCCATACGTGCCCACACACACGTCCCCACATAAAATATGACATTTTATTGTCATTTTATAAAGCAGGAAATGAGATTAATTTGCATATGTTCAAAATAATTATGATCAGTTTTGTGACACTTTAAGAGAACATTTGAGAATGGTGTTGTGGCCACGCCCCCTAAGCTCACCAAGAGCTGTGACTGGTGAAAAGAGAGCTAGGGCCCTATTTAGTAGTGTGCACGACAGAGGTGCTGTGTTGTGAGCATACCTGAGAGTACACACTTGCTGGCATCTCCAGTGGGCGTGGCCTGGATGGAGTAAGGTGAGAAGGGGATGTGGTCTCCGCCATATTTAATGGTGATGGTGTAACGCCCACTCACGTCGGGGACGTAGGACACCATGTACGTGCCGTCCTTATTGTCCTGAATGCTGGCCTTCTTCGGCTTCCCTTCAGGATCCTGTAGGAGATAAAACACACACACACACACACACACACACACACACACACACACAAAGGACATTAGATCAGAATAGTGACCCAGTAATGTCCACATACACACTGTGATAATGCAACACACAACTATACAGCGCACACACTCACCAATATCTGTACAGTCAGTAGCCCCTCCCCTGCATCACGGGCATCGATAGTAAACTCCACCGGTATACTCGCTGCCACGCCCGCTGAGTCGAGTCCTGGACCACTCGCACGAACCTTACTGGCATCATGAGTCGGGCCGGAGTGGACTTTAAATGGACTGTAACACACACACACACCAGATTACACACACACACACACACACACACACACACACACACACACACACACACACACACACACACAGCTGGCCTACACTACTGACCTGCGTGGGACATCCTGGTTTGCGTATTTAACACACACTGTGTACGGTCCCTCCTGAGCGGGTGTGTAGTTCACAGTGTGTGTGCCGTCACCTTTACTGATAACACTGACCGGTTCTGTAGCGCCTGTTTAACACACACACACACACACACACATTACTGTCAAGGAGATCAATCAGTCAAAATTCTATTACAATGTAGATACAGATGTACGTGCATATACAATACTTGTGCTCCGTGTGCGTGTTTATACCTCTGAGCTGCAGTGGGTTGGTGATGTAGTCCTCCAGTCTGGTGCGTAATTCCGGATCATTCTCAAAGTCATAGAAATGATGCTCCACCCACTGACGGAACACATTTAGAACCCTGAACACACACACACACACACACACACACACACACACGAGCATAAATACATGCAGCTGTAAAGTGTACCTGTGCCCGTGTGTGTAGTGAACGTGTGTGCACCTAAGCTGGACAGGTTGTACGTATTCTCTACGGAACCTCTGGAGCTCGGCCGCCATTTGCTGATCACCGTTCCACATCGACTCCAGCTCCGCCTCCGACTGCTCAGGCTCAGGAATCTCAAACCTAGTGCATCATGGGAGAATTCACCAATTACTTCATCCGTCTGATGGTCTGCTGCGTTTGAACCAATGCCATAAAAATGGTGTGCGCGCACACGTGTGTGTGTGTTTTACCTTTCGATGAGCAGTGTGAGGAGGTCCTGCGGTTTGCAGAAAGAACGATACGTCGTCAAGAAAGTGCGCACAAAATTCGGATCTGGGAAGAAGAAAGAAAAAGCGGAGTTGAATTGAAGACGCTGATTGGTCGGCTGCTGTGCGACATCATCGGGTGTCAGTGTGAATTTAAATTCTCCACCACTGTGTCAGTGAGAAAGGTACACACTAATCAGGTTTTCCCCCACTGAAATTCTCTGCAAATGATGTGTAGTGTCCAGCAGGGGGCGCTGCTGCTCCGCGCAGGTTCAATAAGAGGCTGAGAGTGGCCGCTCACCTGCGTACATGTGGTAGGTGAGTCTCTCGATGAGTTTGTCTACAGTTCCTGCTTTGATGATGGGGATCCCGGTTTTGCTCTGCATGTGTTCCTCAAACACGATGTTCTCCTCCGAGTCACGCACGGTGAAGCGGTACACGTCGGGAGACGGCAGACGCAGCGGCTGCTCCTGCTCCTCCTTCTGCAGCTCGGCATCCAGCATGCGCTCCAGAGTACTACGACACTGCAGCATCAAGAGTGCCGCCATCCACGAGTCCTTATCCTTAGCTGAACGTGCACAGAACACGGCCCCGCCCTCCTCGCGTCCCACCAACTCAAAGGCAAAGCGCAGCTCCGATGAGTCCTCACGGTCCACCACGCGGTACCTACGCAGCACAAACTTCTCCTTCAGTCGGAACTCCGCCCCTGGCATTCGAGAGTTCTGATTGGCCTTGCAGCTGATCATCAGGCCATCAAACAGGAAGTTGTGGCGTTCGTGCTTGGCACCGGCGCGTATCAGCGGCCCCTCCAAGATGAACTGGCTGCAAAACTGGCCAATGTCTCTGCCTTCCCACCCGTCAATGCTCCTCTGGATGTCATTCATGCGTGTTATGGCCAGACGTTTACTGCGAACCGGTCGGCTGCACAGACGCTGATACAGAGGCTCACTGTGGGGGGAGAGAGAGAGAGAGAGATATGTGTGAGTCACACAGCTCAGAAAGCAAAAAATGTTTTACTGAATTATTGCAAATGAAGTCCACGGCACCACTAGGGGGCACTGCAGCTACTCAGGAACACAACTCCACCATGACACTTGCTTTAACGTTTTGTGTTAAAAAACATTAATGTTTATAATGTCACTTGTTTAAAGAGTCTGAAAAGTCCAAAATTCAAAATGCTTTTATACGTGTTGATAAGAAGTATAAATAATCTAAAACGAGCTGCAAGTGACCAATTTCTTTCACAACTGACTAATTTTTATTTTTTCATTAAAATAGATTCAGAATGAATGAACGCATGAATGAGTGTTGCAACAAATAAGTGCAGTAAAAGAGAACTGAAGCTGAATTCAGCTGAAAGTCTAACTGTGTTGGGCAACTTTTTGTGACCAGGACCACGCCCACTGCTCACTCGCTATCAATAAAAACGTAATCTTTAAATGATAAAATAAACAGAAAGCCACATTGCTGCTCTGTATGATGCCGAGTGCCCTGTACACCGCGTGTAACTCCGAGCAGAGGCAGTTAAGAACCAGTGCACAGTGAATTACCGTAAACTGCAATAAACACAAAGTCTATATGACGATTGCGGTGCAAGAAGTAAAAGACACACGTCTATAAATTCCGTCTGCCTGCAGGACAGATCGATATTTACACTGCATTAAAGGCAACGATGAAACTCATTTACTTTATGAAGAGATTCAGTTTTGTCCAATCACTGGTGATAATCATGGTGACAGGATTTTCAACATCATGTGACATAGCAACAGTAATAATAAATATAATAAATCAGTTAGATTTATATAGCGCCTTTCTCATACCCAAGGTCACTTTACAATTATAGGAGGAAAACAAGTCCACCAAAAGAAGGTCAGGATGCCATTCCAATGGTGTAGCAGCCACTGTCCCACCAAACGGCACACAAAGAAAAGTCTCACACCGCCTGCACAGCCGCTCGGAACACCACGCCATGGATCCATAAAGCGAGCACAGAAGCACCGCCGCACAGAGCGCTGGACAACCACGATGTTAAAAGAGCAACAAGTTCATTGCAGTCCACAGCAAGGAGCACAGGCATCACCCACAGTGCACCCAACACCGGCTCTGGAGCTACACCACAACTGGCGGACAAAACACTCAAAAAACAAACAAACTATACAAACACAAAAAATCAAATAAAACGCTCCAGTGAGAAGTGGCAGCCAGAATGTGCACAGCGTTCTCTCGACCGGAGACAGAGTCAGTACACCATAGTGACAGCAGTAAACCTGTAATACTTTGAATACACTACTAACACCTAGACAGGGCCTGCTAAGGAGAACAAAAACTACGGCAAGCTGAATATTCCAAAAACAATGGGTTCCTTCGAATTATCCCTAATTTATCGTCCTTAAAGAAGGTATAGTATAGTGCGTGCGTGCGTGCGTGTGTGTTACCCCAGTTTGCGGCGGGGCTGGTGTTTGTTGTAGATGCGCTCAATGCTGCTCTGCAGGTTCAGCAGAGCCGTCTGAGCCTGTTTCAGATGCTCACGGTCATCATGGTCTTCACTCCGCTCCTGCAGTTGCTGGAAATCACAAAATCAGCGATAACTCACTCAGAGTGACAATGAAGGAATCAGAAAATGACTGAATGATGGAATGATTGAACAATGAAGTGAGGGAATTACAATAACAGAATGACAGGAGGAGAGAAACAAATGTGAGGAACACCTGGAGACAGGTGCAGGTACATAAAGGCCACGTAAAAGACTAAAGTCAGGAAATGATTACTGAATATGCCTTTCAATAATGAAGTGTGTGTGAGAGAGAGAAAGAGAGAGAGAGAGAGAGACTCACCTGCAGCAGCTCAAAGTAGTGCATGCAGTGATGAACAGGAACCATCATCAGCTGGGGAAGAACATACTGCACGGCCTCCTTAAAACCCTCAGCAATCGACTGTAAAACACACACACAAGGGGTTAGACTAATCTGTCTCTGATAGACTGGACAGTAATACGAGTAGGAGACTGGGATGGGGGATGGGGTCTGTCTCTGTGTGTGTGTGGTGTGTGTGAGAGAGAGAGAGAGAGAGAGAGAGAGATCACAGTATCCATTTAACTAGGCCTCAAGACAGCCCCCATCACACACCTCCTCATAATCAATAATCTACTACACACACTTTTCGTTACACAGACTCCTCATATTTAGAGGAAATTAAAACATCTTCTATTCACATAAAAGCATTGATTAGCAACCGAGGAAGCACCACACACACACACACACACACACACACACACACACACACACACACACACACTGCAGTAGGGCTATTTTTAAAGAGCTAGGTTTACCCACATGTACTTTACTGGAGCAAATAACAACCAGGGGGGTGGGAGCAGGGGGTGATTTGGCATGTGAAGGACAGGTCAGAGAGCCAATCAAAAAGCAACATTTACCTGGAAGTGCAGAGCCACAGTGGGGCTGGACATGAGGTCACTGAAGTGATCGTGGAACTCTTTAGAGAGAATGTCCTGGGAGAGAGTCTCATAGGGGTCAAAGGCTTGTTCCTGCACGCACACACACACACACACACACACACACCAGCTTATCGTGAACAGCTGTGAATAAATCAGCAAACTGTGCTAATCACCTACTAGTTTATGTAATAACTAGCTGTCAATCAAATGTGAGTGGGCGGAGCCAGATGAGAGCTACAGCACTCAGCACCTCAGACCAGTGTAATAGAGCATTTATAATGCATCTTTAATGCAGAATAGGGACAGGTGTCTTCTAAGTGGACAGATACACACACCTCAGCGAGGTCTTCAAAGCAGCTGCCCACCAGAGGGTGTGGACTCCCGTCTTCGGTCATCTCCACTGCATCTTCAATCAGACCCAACAACTTCACCGTTAGCTCCTGAACCTCCAGAATATTACTGAACACCAGCTCTACATCCTGCAGAGAGAGGGAGGGGGCAAGAACATGTTCACGAGAAGGCTGACATACTTTCTTCATACTTGGCAGACTTCCATATATGGACTCAATGCCACACCCACATTTTCATACTCAAAGATGCACCTGTGAGGTGACTCACCTGTTGGCTGAAGAGCTTGCTGCTGGACAGGAAGGCTCTGCGGAACACTTTAATGATGAGGTCGAGGTCGCGCAGGTACTGTCGTTCCTCCGCCATCTCCAACCGCACCAGGTCATCATAGGTGAGCACATCTGTGTTTGAGACTTCCTCCGCACACTGAGACACCAAACCCACCCCCTCCTGATCAAACATGTCCATCAGCACCTGCTCACACACACACACACACACACCATTAACCCCGTCTGATCATCTTTAATAATTAAATCACACAGCACAGTCTGTGTCCAGACAATAGCACAGTGAAATGTGTGTGTGTGTGTGTGTGTGTGTGTGTGTGTGTGTGTGTGTGTGTGTGTGATGTTAGGGTAATTACCTTATCTGCACACATGGAGACTTTTATATCCTGCTGGCTGATCTCAAAGTGCCGAATGTTTCCCACGTAATTCCCGGCCAGTTTGAGGATGTCGGCTGAGATGTACTCCAACACGGCCACGATGTACAGAGACACGTGGTAGTCGATCTTATAGCCCAACACCTCCTACACACACAAAACACACCACTGTATATGTTTTTACCTTCAAGTTACGAGAGCATGTGCATCTACTGATGTTAACATCTGACCTGTATTTTTGCATGCACTAAAAGTGAACACACTCCTGCTATACAGATCACCCTCGAGATAAAACATGCTTTGGAAACTCTAACGTGAGCTAAAAGTTTTTAAAATGGCAGGGTGGGTGTCATCACATAATGCTTGTGTTCGACCAATCATAGATGTTCAGTGGGGTAAGCTCCATCCCTTCTAACACAGCAGGCTAAAGTTAACTGATGCTGCTTTTTTACTAAGGCAGTTGAGGGGCTGGTTCGGAGCTGGTGCCTGATCTTGAGCGAGTTCTTCACCTACTGACAGCTAAAGAACTGGCTCTTGGTCAGGAAAAAAAAAAAAACTAGTTCCAAAGCAGCATCAACAATTTGTTGGTCTCGAACCAAGACCTGCTTATGTCACATTTTGGGGGCGGGATTATCATGACCAACAAGACCAAGTAAAACGTTGTGACTGCCATGTTTATGTGATGAACCAGTCGAACACTTTGGACCAGTTGTGTTTGGATGCCGGTGTCGGCTTGCAAAGCCAGGAGCAACACATGGAAAGTCGGGTTGGGAAACAAGACTCCGTTCAAAATTACAACTGAATCCAAAATGGCAGGTACTGGGTACCCGTCTGAAACAGAATTTTGGTTCTGCTTATCTGTTCTACAATAACCCTTTATTACTGCAAACAAAGGCTATACAGCACTTAACTTAATCATCACACACACACACAGCCTGTTCTACTATGGTGTGATGTGTGTGTTAACCTTCAGTAAAGGGTGGATCTTGTCTACAGGAAGTAAGAGCGGGTTCCTGCGCTTGCGTTTCTCTATCGCTGACTGAGCGTCAGCCATGGCCCACTTATCTATGGGGTACGGGAATGTCTTCTGGATGCGCTCCTGGACACAGAACAGAGGAGAGGGAGGATGAGGAGAAGATGAAGATGAATGAATACAGTATCACTACACTGAGAAGTGAAGATGATGATTACAGCTTCAGTAATGAAGATAAACATCTGAAGAGAACAGAGAACTGATAAAGAACCATAAAGTGACTCTCTCTCCATTAGTCCTGTGAACATGTTGATAATATGAATAAATAATTATCACTTTATTTTTACTCTAAACACTAAAGCACAGCTTTCACATGTTCAGAAAGCAGGTTAGTGTCTCACAGCCAGTGTCACAACTCTTCTGAAATCTTGTACACTGTGCAACACGAGCTGTGGTTTGTCACAGGACTCTGTGTGTGTGTGTGTGTGTGCGTGTGCGTGTGTGTGTGTGTGTGTGTTTTGTGGTGTAATTGTTCCTCTGTGGGTGTATTATGACAAATCCCCATGTGCAACATTCAGATTGAGAAAGTTATTGTGTTTAGAAGTTTACAATGAGATTTTGCTTCCATTTACATTAGATTAGATTAGATAAAACTTTACTGACCCCTTTGGGAGGGCTCCCTCAGGGAAATTAAGATTCCAGCAGCATCATTACAGATAAACAGAGAAAAGAAATAGAGA
>JAODVO010000027.1:62886933-62892583 GCA_025400055.1 Notarius lentiginosus | reverse complement strand
GTGTGGGTGTGCACGCGCGGGGGGGGTGTACCTGGAATGGGTCGTCCTCCATAGGTGATGTTGATGTCATAGTTGCCTGGGATGAAGGGGACATACTCCACACTGCAGCTGCCGTCCTTGTTGTCTTTACAGGACATTTTAGCCTCAGATGCGCCCTCAATAGTGAGACCCAGCCCTCCTGTCCCTGCCCCCCTGGGGAGAGAGAGAGAGAGAGAGAGAGAGAGAGATGATGGAGTATGTGTTTTAAGCTCCTCCCTCTCTCCTGCTGTAGTGAACACTGTTTTGGTTTTTGTTATGAATCTTACAGTAACCTTCACTGCTGAAATGAAGGAACCAGTATCAGACTGCAGAACAGCCTTCTGGGTAAGGTAGCTCATCTGGCTGCCAAGGGGAACTGGAGAAGAGGAAAAGTGTGTGTGTGTACCTGGTCTCTACAGTGAAACAATTCGCCTGGTTGACGAGGCCGCTCTCCAGTCCAGGACCGAACGCTCGAACCCGTGTTGGGTCGCAACCTTCTACCACTGACACACGGAACGGACTGTTTGGAACCATCACATCATCGTACAACACCTCAATCAGGTGTACACCTACACACACACACACACACACAGCTTTATAGATACAGGGCATCATACAGAGTCAGAATCCACCGAAGAACTCCATAAACCCAAATGAACACTGGAGCTCACACACTCCATTACTCAAAAGTAACATTAGCCTTGGAGCTCCAGTGTAAATCTATAGAATAAAAACGTGATTTGTTTGCTGAACATGTGAGGGATTTATGATGAACTCTATTTATAATAATGACCTGAGAGAAAGGCACACACACAGAGTTCTCTTAGCGTTTCTATTTATAGTGACTGTATTTCTGTTCCATCATCAGTCACTCCACAGCCTGAAATCTCTATCTGTCTGTACACACACACACACACACACACACACACACACACACACACACACACACAAGAATGGCAGCTGTCTGTCTTCATCATTATAAAGAGAGCAGGTGCAGTGTGTGTGTGTGTGTGTGTGTTCGCTGCTTCAGATGGGTTAAATGCAGAGAAATAATTTCACTGTGCTGTAATGTATGTGTGACAAATACAGGTATCTTCAGAATAACTCTGCCCCTCTGTCTGTGTTAAATAAATAACTCCTGGTATGTGTGTGAGCGTACCGTCCTGGAAGGCGGTGTACTCCACCCTGTATGTTCCGTCTCCTTTATCCGTGATGTAGGCGTCTGTGCTGCTGCCTGATGGACTGATGATGCGCACAGTCACATGATTTCCTCCAGTTTTGGTCAGTGAGCGAGCGTCCACGATGAAATGCGTGCTCACTTCTCTCAGAACCCCTGCGCGTGCACACAAACACACACACACACAAAATTATAGCAGTCATTTTTATTTTCTATAACGTTTGTAAAGAATGATGGAGTTTTGAGAGAAAAACAGTCAGGTTTTAGGACACAGAGTTGAACTCACCTGTCGGCTCCACCCCAGGCCCATAGACCTTCACACCACTGGTGTTGACGGCAGGTTCCACCTGCAAACGTATGGGGCATTTTGGTACCATGTGGCCCCCATACCGGATGCTGATGGTGTAGGGTCCATGTGAGGGGGGCGTGTAGGTGACGGAGAACGTTCCATCGTTGTTGTTGTAGATGTGAACCTCAGCTTTGGCTCCAGAGTCTGACACGATCTCCACAGTGAGCTCTGCATCTCCAGCATGGCTGCAGTCCACCGTGAAGGACGCTACACTCCCTGCAGTGGCCCGCTCCAGCCCCGGTCCACTTGCCACCACACGGCCCGCATCCAGCGCCGGACACACCCTCGCCACGAAGGGTGACCCAGGGACATGGGCACCACCAAACAGGATATTGATACTGTAGTCTCCGGGCTCAGTGGGCAGGTAGGACACAGAGCAGGTTCCATCTCCATTATCCTGGCACTCAATTTTTGCCTCACACGGGCCCTCAACGGTCAGACCAAGCCCGCCCACTCCCGCCCCCTTAGTGTCTATGGTGAATGGAGCCGGTTTACCCACAATGCCTCCCTGCAGGCCGGGACCATACGCACGCACCTGAGGAAGAACCACAAGATTCAGGAGAACATCCAGCACAAGACAACTGTATATAGTCAGCATATAACCTATATAGGGTGTGTGGTTTGGGACACACCCACAGTGGACTGATGGCAGTGTTTATGTGGTGCGGATAGGGCGTATGGTTTGGGACACGCCCACAGTGGACCGATGGTGTTTATGTGGTGTATACAGTGGATAGGGCATGAGGTTTGGGACATTTTGGGACATGCCCACAGTGGACTGATGGTAGTTGTGACGGCATGCCCATCACTACAGTTGAGTATGTGCTCTGCCAGCCATATTAATGAGCCTCTTTGGTGTTGTGGTCAGGGTGCAGGTTTGGCATCCTGAAGATCTGGGTTCAAGGCAGGATAAGGAGACTGTTCTCTTGCTTTATGACAGTAGTGTTTATGTGGTGTGGATAGGGCGTTTGTTTTGGGGCATGCCCACAGTGGACTGATGGTGGTGTTTATGTGGTGTGGATCGGGCATGAGGTTTGGGACATACCCACAGTAGACTGATGGTGGTGTTTATGTGGTGTGAATAGAGCATGGGGTTTAGGACACACCCACAGTGGACTGATGGTGGTGTTTATGTGGTGTAGATAGGGCGTGTGGTTTGGGACACACCCACAGTGGACTGATGGTGGTGTTTATGTGGTGTGGATAGGGCGTGTGGTTTGGGACATGCCCACAGTGGACTGATGGTGGTGTTTATTTGGTGTGGATAGGGCGTGTGGTTTGGGACACGCCCACAGTGGACTGATGGTGGTGTTTATGTGGTGTGGATAGGGTGTGTGGTTTGGGACACAGCCCATACTTTTGAGGGATCTGCTGGCATGAGAGCCTCCACAGTGAAGGGACTTCCTTGTACAGGGTTTCCATCATAAGTAACATCCACTTTGTAGGGTCCCTCCTCAGGGGGAATGTACTTCACACTTGTTTCCTCTTTGGTTCGGTCCGTCTCTAACTTGCAGGGAATTGGCCGTCCGGACGGAGAGATCATCTTCACACCGACCTCGCCCTGTCCGCCCGCACCGTCTGTGTTTACAGTGAACTCCTGATCCTTCCCAACCTCCACCTCTGACACACACACACACACACACACACCGCAATAAAACATCACTATCTAACACACTCCTAATATTATCCATAAATATGCTTCACATATTTTCCCAACCATAAGCAAAATCCTAAACCCATTAAAATGAGATGCTGTGAATGGTGTTAAATTCAGAGAGCCGTGTTGGAGCATTTTCAGTGATTTATTAGCATTAAGCTACAGTTTATTATTAGCATGACTTCCTATAACTAACACAAACAGGCAAAGTGCAATGATGCTAATAAAAATAACTGATGTGTCGCTTCACCATAAGAAACATCACTTCAGGAGTAAAAATGTGTTTTATTTATATTCAGAATTCTCACTTCAGAGTTTACTAAAATCTCGTCTCTTTATCTTACTGATGTCACTGGATTAGAGACTCAGATGCCTTTAAAAGTAGGTTGCTAGCAATCTAGCTAAAACTGACTAGCTATTATACTGTAATTAAAACTATTATAAATTCAGTGGATTTGTAGTGAAAGACAAGAGAACATAGTTGCTAGGAAACTGGAAAACATGGATGCCAAATGACCCTCTGTTATTGCGAACAAGGCTAATAACAATTATATAAAATATCATGTTTCTTGTTGCGTTTTATACAGACAGTGTGAAGACACAGTGAAAGTGGAAATGAGACAGATATATCCAGAACATCAACGTTTACCTCAGAAATGTTGTTAAATTACAAAGAAAAGACTGAGAACAACTAAAATTACACTTAGCATCAAGCGCGAATTCAACTAACACGTGTTCTAGAATATTCCGAGGCATGAATGCTGAATAAACTCAAAGACAATCAGAAATGAGACTAATTGTTATACTGTGTAATACACCACAAGTGATAAACAGAGTTTCTGAGATACTCACTCTTGTCCAGACCTTGCACTCGGACTTTGTTCAGGTGCAACGGAGGAGCGACGGTGATGTTAAAGGGGCTTTTGGGAACCGGTTCTCCTCCATAACTCACTGAGATACTCATATTACCCTTCAATTACACACACACACACACACACACACACGTTCTAATAGTGATGTTATATCACCAGCTGTGTTGATTATTCTGTTAGCAAACACTCAGTGGGTATGTCTGCAGGTATTTACACTCGGACATCTCTCACCTGCTGAAGCGGTGTGTATTTGACGGTGTAGGAATAATCATGATTATCGATGATCTCGAAGTCCTTCACGGCATTTCCTTTCTTCCCTGTGCTGAAGTGAACCTCGGGCTTTGCCTTTCCTGCTCCTTTAGTGTAAATATTGAAGTGGGTGGGTGTGGCCACCTGAACACCTGTACAGGGATTCTACATTAATGCTAATTACACTCATTAGCATATTTCCTGACTGATAATCAGATTTATATTCGGTACAAAACACTACAACTCATGTCTAGTTAGTGTGTCACATCCAACCCGCATACTCTGGACACATTTTGACCCTTTTTGTTTTCCATTTTCCTTATATGGTTATTGCTTCTATCCATCCATTACCTGTAGCTGCTTATCCTGTCCTACAGGGTCGCAGGCAGGCTGGAGCCTATCCCAGCTGACTATGGGGGAGAGGCGGGGTTCACCCTGGACAAGTCACCAGGTCATCACACAGAGACACACAACCATTAACACCTACGGTCAATTTAGAGTCACCAGTTAACCTAACCTGCATGTCTTTGGAGGAAACCGGAGCACCCGCAGGAAACCCACGCAGACATGGGGAGAACATGCAAACTCCACACAGAAAGGCCCTCATAGGCTGCTGGGCTCGAACCCAGAACCTTCTTGCTTTGAGGCGACAGTGCTAACCACTACACCACCGTGCCGCCTGGTTATTGCTTCCTGTTCTCATTAACTCTTTAGCCTGACTAACCTGTTTTGTTGAGTCCAGGTCCCTCTGCTTGCACTTTTCCCGCATCGTGAGACGGTTCGACTTTCACCTTGAATGGGCTGCTGGGAATTTCCTACATTACACACACAGAGATTGAACAGATTTTTTTAAATAATTTTTTTTATTTTGCTTTTTTACTTTTTTGTTACAAAAAATACTGAAATTTTCACAGTAGCTTTTTATTCTTATTACTTATCACTTTCCTGCACATCGAACACATTTACGACATCTTTTGTGTAATATTTTGTCTTGCGTGATAATAAAAGAAACATAATTCCATTTATTATGTAATTATTACATTTTAGAAACCCACACTTCTAACCCTGCCCCCGACCTGATATCTGTGAATTAGATTTGAGATCTTAATCAGATTTTAGAACAATCTGCCCAAACCCTGTGTGTGTGTTAGCATGTAGTTAGCATGTAGCTGTGTGTTACCTTATCAGCAAAGAGCACCATGATGGTATAGCGTCCCGGAGCAGGAGGTGTGTATTTCACAGTGAATGTGTCGTTGTCGTTCTTGATGATGTCAAAGTCGATGTCTACCTCAGCCGGCCCGACCACGCCCGCTGCACACTTTATCCCA
>JAODVO010000027.1:62879433-62881933 GCA_025400055.1 Notarius lentiginosus | reverse complement strand
ATGAAATATTTGTTCTTTCCTCTATATCTCTGCCCTCACTCTTTCATATACTCATCACTTTAATAAAGTACTTTAACTTTCAGACAGTTAAACCTTTATTATGTTTGTAAAGTCCAGAGTGTTGTTTTTTCGACTCTCTGCTCCCTGTTTATTAAATATGCTGATGTGATGAAGTGTTTATGTACGGTGTGTATAACGGTGATCAGGTTTCTCACGCTGGGTCTGTGACTCACCTGCAGTGTAAATGTCGAAGTAGGTGGGTTTGTGAGTGACGTTGCCCACGGGCTCAAGACCCGGACCTCGCGCCTGGACTTTACTCGGATCACCGAGAGCTTTAGCCACATTCACCAGGAACGGGCTCTTATCAATATCCTGTCCTGCAAACAACACCTTCACCTGGAGGAGTTCAGAAAAAGAAAACAATCAGTGTGTGTTCCAGCAGCTGCAGAGTTCCTGCACCATCCTGTATCATAACAAATGTATGACATCATCAACAAGTGCCAAATAATCACACTGTCAGCGAGAGAACAGAACGCCCTCGTGACATCAGTGTTTATTCCAAACTGTGTTTTCATCCACATCATGAACATGTGGTTATGGGTCATGTCTCAGTCAGCCAGAACAGAAAGCTAAGCTAAGATCTGCGTGTTGAATAAGAATATTTAGCTCACTAGCTAGGAATCTCCATGGGTTGAACTTAACTGGAATTATTTATGATGCAGTTTGGGAGACAACCGAGCAGAGACCAAACTCACGTCCCTCTAACACATGAGACGAAGGCTTTATTATGTGAGCATTAAGAATTGTGCAAACACAATGAAGTGTGCGTTGTTGTACCTTGTGAGGTCCGGCCACTTTGGGCACGTAGCTGACAGAATACGTCCTCTTCTTATCGTTATTCGCAACAACTTTAGCCTAAAAACACGAGAATCATTTTTACAGTCGTCTCAGGTTTACCTCGAGATAATTTATATCATAATAAAATGATGCAGATGTTATGATCATTGCTGTGAAGTTACTATAGAAACACAAACATACTTCTTCGGTGTGACCTTCAGGATCCTCCACATAAACGATGACCTCACCGAGCCCCGCCTCCAGCGTCTCCACCGTAAAGTGTGTCGGTTTCAGCACCATGTTTCCCTCCGGCTCAATTCCTGTTCAACACAGTTACAGTGACATCCAGATCTCAGAGTAATGACACCACTTTAACCACACACACACGCACACACACACACACACACACCATCATGACCTTGGTTTAGCGTTTCATGGCATCAGCAGTAAGGTGGTGTGTAACTGTCAGAGTGCAGGATCAAAACATCGAGTGTGAAATAATAGTATGTGGGATCAAGTGCCGTTCTCTGTGTGCTGAATGATGAATGTGGAAACCGTTGTGTTAAATTAAACCAGTCTGAACGTCACAGACTCTGAACGCGGTCCGCGCTGGAGATTTGGGACATGACCTACCCGGGCCATAGGCTTTGGCCTTTTTGGGGTACAGCTGTTTGGGTTTAATTGGAGCGCCGGGTTTCAGCTTGGCTTTGGGGAACTGAGAGAGATACGTCATCACTGAGTGCTCATCTACATCCGGGTCAACGATCTCCTCAGGGGCAATAACCTGTAGGTCAAAGGTCAAACACAACCTTAACAACTGGGAAAGTGATCAAAAACAGTTTATATGTGTTTGTGTGCGTGTGTGCATGCGTGTGAGAGATCACCTGTGGCACTCCAAGCCAATCGTCTGCCTGCTGCATGGCCTCTCGTGCATTCTGCACCGGTTTATTCGGATCCCATGTCTCCCAATCTGGACACAAGCCTACACACACGCACGTAAAAGTTTTAGAAAGACAGTTGTACAGAGAGAAAGAGACAGATAAATACAGATAGAGAGACCGTTAGGGAGAGAGAGAGTTAGGGAAAGAGAGACGAAATGTCACATGCTTGCCATCCTCAAGTCACAGAGAGAAATAAGTTGAAAACTCTCTGGAATGTCTGAAAGTCAGAAAGGTTCCTGAAGGTTCTGTTTGTAATGCACGTGTGTGAGGAACATCACTGGGTTCTAAGTTCCTGTGTGTTCCTCAGCAGAACCCTGAGGGCAGATCAACAGTGTTCAACACAGAGAAGATCAGACTGCTGTGGAAATGTCCTGAATTTCACTTGGACATGTCCTTATTAGAGCACTGTGGAACTATGGGAGTGTTAGAACAGTTGAATCTCGCCTGTGTGTGTGTGTGTGTGTGTGTGTGTGTGTGTGTGTGCGCGCGCGCGTGTGTGTGTGTGTGTGTGTGTGTGTGTGTGTGTGAGTTTTGTGTTTCTGTCCCTGCCATTCAAGTACCGACACCTGTCTGCTCTCACATTCCTACACATTTTACCATCTGTCGTGCAGGAACCAAGACAGAAGTTCCCATAAATTGGGGGCAGGACACAATAAATATAGCTTTTCCAATGTGGCTCCTTATCACAACTGATCAAGACGGCCAAAAGATTCTCTGCTCAG
>JAODVO010000027.1:62764874-62775141 GCA_025400055.1 Notarius lentiginosus | reverse complement strand
GTTCTTACTTATATTTGTCTTGCCTTACTTCACAAAAATACCATAAATAAAAAGTATTAAAAAAAAAAAACCATCTTCACCCTCTTTGAGCTCTTGTTTGAGAGAATGCCCTGAGGCCTCCTGGACATGGCATGGCCAAGGAGGCCTGGAAGGAGCAGCCCTCCCCATTTTGCCTCACCACTGAAAATGTAAGGAAGATGCAGGAGTGCATGGAGAAGGTGGCCCCCCCATCACCAAAACATGCACCAAAACATGCTCGTCACCCAGGCTGAGCAGAGCCACCTCTATAACCACTCTGCCCAGCCCCAGGACTTCCAGCCCAGTCATTATGTCTTTCTCCTCATCCTCACCACCAAACTCAAAGTTCCTAGCACAGTGGCAAGGTCCATTTACCATGGTTGAGTATGTGGAGCCAGTGAACTACTGCCTGCAACAGCCAGGTTAGTGAAAAACACCCCAAATTAAACATGGCAACTTGCTAAAACACTGGGTCAACCTGTACCACTATTCTCAGCACAAGCCCTTCTGTCCACAGAACCCCTTGGGAGTATCCTGGTCCATCAGGGGGAAAAAGACCTGTCTGGGCACCATCGCGAAGAACTGGGGGAACTCAGACCAATTCTTGGATGTCTTTGCAGCACAACCAGAGCAGACCCACCCGATCCAGTAAAACAAACACCCCTCCCCCCCAGGATGTTTTTTGGCAACACCCCAGTCATGTCCCAGAGGCCTGCCATCACACAATTGAGGAAGAAGTAGCTTGAATGCCACACGCCAGCATCAAAGGCTCCACCAGCCTCTGGTCAAATCCCATCGTGGCAGTGCCAAGCCTGATGGGAGTCTGAGGCTTTGTAATGACTTCAGGAAGCTCAATGCAGTCTCAGACCTTAACAGCTACCCACTACCCAGAGTATATGACTTGGGTTAACAGGCTAGGGAGGGCCTGCTTCATCTCGTCTCTCGACCTTACCAAGGGCTACTGGCAGGTGGCCCTGATGCCCCAGGCCCATCCAAAGACCACTTTTACCACTGTATCAGGTCCTCCCCCTTTGGCCTCCATGGGGCACTCGCAACATTCCAGCATCTCATGAATATCATCCTACGCCCCCATCTGGACTTCGCTGCTGCCTACCTGAATGATGTCATCCTCCATTTGTCCACCTGGGCCGACCACTTACAACCATTTCAAATCCATCCTGGGGGAACTACAAAAGGCTGGGCTCACAGCCAACCTCCGCAAGTGCCATCTGGGGTTGCCCGAAGCACGGTACCTGGGCTACCACATCGGCTGGGGCCTATTGATGCCCCAAGAGAAGAAAATAAAGGCCATGCAGAACTACCCCCAGCCCACCTCCAAGTCCCAGGTATGTGCCCTTCTTGGGGCTAACTGCTTATTACTGTAGATTCATGCCTAACTTCTCCTCTCTAGCCTCTCCCCTCTTAGACCTAACCAAGAAGCGGAAGCCAGAGAGGATAAGGTAGACCAAACAAACTGAGCAGGCATTCCAGGCCCTGAAGAAGGCCCTCACCACTGCCCTGTCCTCTGAAACCCAGACTTTGACCTTCCTTTTATCATCCAGACGGACACCCTGGAGACAGGCCTGGATACTGTCCTCTCACAGGTTGTGGAGGGCAAAGAGCACCCCATGCTCTACATCAGCTGCAAGCTACTCCCTGCTGAGAACTATGCCACTGTGGAGAGAGAATCTTTGGCCATCGAATGGGCAGTAATCACACTAAGGTACTATCTGTCTGGTCATCATTTCACTCTGGTCACCAACCATGCCCCACTCAGACTCTTTCTAAAGGAAAGAAAGATGTCTTAGCTCACTATGCTCCTCCAAATTAAGGTCATTCTGCACACACTGGTGGCCAGATAACTTCAGAGTAACCTGGTTTTCTGCCTAAAGTCACAACACTTTTAAGCAATCTATTGATCTTGCATCATTCCATGACCATAAAATTAACATCATATGAATGGACAACTCCCCTGTACAGTGTGTGGCTAGAGACAGTGCCTGAATAGACCATGTTCAAGGCCTTAATAATAGAGGAGTTTGCACCAAGCTGTGGCCAGAAGGTCATCTGTGCTAGCCAGCATGCACACCCTACAAGGCACCGGTGTAAAGAACCCAAACAAGTTGAAGCCCTTCTGATTAATGGTTATGAAGAGCTTTCCTGATTCAACTGAGAGGCATAGGAAAACAAGAAGGGCTGCAGAAATGAAAGCTCAGTTGTAGGCACAAGGTTGGAGTCACGTGGGTAATACACGTCCTTGATGCTGGATGGAGATTTGGGGCAGTGCCTTTAGACTGGCACAGTGGGATGTTGGTCCCTATTTTTTTTAAAAACAAAATAGACTAGAGCATGTGTACCAATTTCAGGGGAATCACATTCCTCCAGGAAAGGTTAATGTGAGAGTTGTAGAGAGGAGTCTCGGTCCAATAGTTCCTCGTAACCTAGCATTCAGGAGGAACAATCTGGTTTCCATCCAGACCATGGAACTCTCGACCAGCTCTTCACTCTTGCACAACTTTCTGTGGGATCACAGGAGTACACTAATCCTATATTTGCTTTGTGGATCTGGATAAAGCCCATGATTGAGGACCTTGACCTTTGTTGATGGGGTACCAAAGGAATATGGAGTATCCGAGTCACAGCTTCACACGAGCCAACCTCTGTACAAGAGCAATGATAATAGGGGGACAAACATGTCATGATATATTTTTTGAGTTTTATTGGGCCCAAGTTAGCTCTGTTAATCAAAACAGAATGGAACAATAATCTGAAAGACAAAACCACTAAATCAGCTGGAATAAGTCAGTTGCATGAAATTAGAGTAATCCTAAATGATGACATAACATCAATGTTATAAAACAGAGACAGAATAAGAGCAAGAGAATTGTACAGAAAAGGGGCCTTAATCAGCTGCACTGTGCTTTTTTGAAAGACCTGGAGAATTCCCAGCTCCAGGTGAAGACCCTGCTGACAGATATGCAACTGCTTGGTAGGAGTTTCCCTGCCACGACAGAAGCACCTTAAGGAGGACTTTAACTCCACAAAGGGAAACTGATGATGAGTTAGATAACAGATATTAAAATGGCCCCTCCTCCAATTTTCTATAATGAGAAGGGTCACACATTAAAACAATCATTGTGATGACTCCTATGACTGCCACTCCAAAACCAGAACTCAACCTTCAATTAAACTTAGTACATTACAATTTAATAGTACATGAAGATATATTTACGAAGGTAATACCATGTGTACTAGCATTCAAATTACATCAAGTTAAAATCAGACAACAAGAGTGAATTGATCAGTACAGCAAAACTGTAATAAAGATTTCCAAAACCAGAGGATTACAAGACAGAATTTTTTGTTTAAATAAATCATGCCTGGTTGGGTGAAGGAGAGACCCATCTATATTTGCATGTTATTTATTTCACAAATGTCTATGCACTTTGTTTAGTTATGTTATGTGGTATACTTCGGTCCTGTATATTTGTGGTGGACGTTTGATTGCGCCTGCTCACTGAGCTGCATTCATGACCCTCCTGTTCCCAGCCTTCTGCTTCATTTAGAAACATGAAATGTGATCAGAAACATAATTGTGCGTGTTCAGTGTAAGAAAGTCCAATTCCCTGGAGTTATGCTGGGGGGGGGGGCCTTCCCCAACTGCCAACACTAAAACAGCTTGCGTCCTGAGTGAGTGCGCTGGTGTTTTCTGAGATTACTCAGCTGACTAAAGCTCTTGCCGCACTGTAAACAGTGATATGGCTTCTCTCCGGTGTGAATGCGCTGGTGCTTTTCGAGATGACTCTGTTGATTAAAACTCTTTCCACACTGCAGGCAGTGATACGGTTTCTCTCCAGTGTGAATGCGCTGGTGTCTTTGTAGAGCTGCTTTCTCAGTAAAACTTTTCCCACACTGTAAGCAGGGATACGGTTTCTCTCCGGTGTGAATGCGCTGGTGTCGTCGAAGAGCTGCTTTCTCACTAAAGCTCTTACCACACTGTGGGCACTCATACGGTTTCTCTCCTGTGTGAATGCGTTGGTGTAGTTGGAGACCACCCGGTAGAGTAAAGCTCTTTCCACACTGCGCGCACTTGTACGGCCTCTCACCTGTGTGAAAGCGCTGGTGTCTTTGAAGAGCACTCTGATAAGTAAAACCCTTCCCACAAAAAGAACAATGGTAGTTGTTTCTCTCGAGTTGGTCCTGAGAGGTGTTAACTGGGAGGCCAACAATCTCTCCGGAGTTCAGGCGTCTCAGGTATTCCTCGTAGTGGCATCTCTTGATGTGTTTGTGGAGGTAAATTTCAGATGTATAGGAAAGTGGACATAATGAGCAAGTGAAGACTTGCAAAAAGGTGTAGTTCATATCTGTAGTAAAAAAAAAAATTATATACATAAAAGTCAACATTATACAACAATTATTGGCAAGGCAAAGCACATCAGTTAAATTCAAACTACCATCAATGACAGTATGAAGAATTCAGCAAACCAGAAACAGTGTGAGAAGAGGTGAAGCTTGGAGGATATCTCCAAACTCCTACAACTAGTTTTCTGGGAAGGATTTTCACTGGATTTAAGGAAACAGCTGCAGGAATTTGCTTGCATTTAACCATAAGCATTAGTGAGGTTTGTTAGGTGACAAAAAATTGCAGTCAACGATAGAATTGCTGATAATTTATAACCATTCATAAGTTAATTCACACTAAACTCTGCAAAGCATTAATTTATGGACCTCACTTTCTATATGGGGGCACTCTTATACAGAAACAGGAAAGGGCAATGGTGTGTGCCTTGCATGGATTAGGGCTACCAGGACCAACCCCTGAAGCATGTGCACCCCTGACCATCACAGTGATGTGTTTCTTGAACATCCCATTCCAAATCCACGAGGAACCTTTGCTGTTATAATGAGCTCTGCTCTTCTAGGAAGGCTTTCCACTAGACTTTGGGGTGTCGCTGTGGAAATTTGTGTTCATTCAGTTACAAGAGCATTAGTGAGATCAGGCACTTGTATCAGGTGAGAAAACCTGGCATACAATCTGCATTCAAATTTTATCATAAGGGTTGAGTTCAGTCAGGGCTCTGTGCAGGACACTCAAATTCTTCTATTCTAACCTTAACACACCATGTCTTCATGGAGCTGGCTTCGTCATGCTGAAACAGGTTTGGGCCTCTTTGGGCTGATACTTTTAACTATACATTATGTGTGTACTTGTTACCAGAGAACTTTGGTCCAAAGGTCAGATTAAAGACCATGCATTTTAAACGTTTGGGGAAAGAGAAGGTCGACTGACCACCACTTGGTGGTGAGCTGGATTCATCACTCATGGGGTAAACCTCCCAGGTTGTTTGGGGATGTCAAGCTAAAGCTTCAGTAAGCAACAAATTTGAAGTTCCACTATTCAAAAAGACTTCTCCTGTGTGAGAATTCTTCATAATGGCAAGGCTAGGAGAGGATGAGATTCAGTCGAAGATGTTTAAGGTATTGATCAAGCTTGGGGACTTGCTAACATGCCTCTTCAATGCTGCATAACAGCGAGTTGGCTGAGGGGTAAGCATGTCCGCCTCTCAATCGGGAGACTGAGTTCTACTCATGGTTGGGTCATACCAAAGGCCATCATAAAAATGGTACCTACTGCCATCTGGCAAGGCATGCCACAATACAGATGTGTGTAGGGAGTCAAACTCTTGCGGTTACCAGAGGATCTACCTCCTACTGTAACTTTAGCGATGTAATAGGCGAGAGGCCGAGGACTACTGAAATGGAGATCCATGTGACTTGTGGCGTGAGAAGGATAAATGCTGCATAGAGATCTGGGGCTTTGCTCTTGGACTGGCAAATTGGGATGGTGGTCCCTAATTTTACAAAAGGAGCAAGAGGGAATATTGTAATTACAGGAGAACCATGGCTTAGAATTTTCCCAGATGAGGTAACTCCATCCAATAACTGAACCTAGGATTTGAAAAGAAAAATGCAGGTCCTGAAAGGGAATGGGGTCTCTATGGTGCCATGTCACATGATCATGGGGCCCTGTATGATCACAGTCTTGGTGTTAAATCGAAACTGTATAAAGGTGGGTGTCTGATTCTGTTAACAGTCTGCCATGTCACATCATGACTCCTGCTTGTGGTTTTCATGGAGAGGATATCGAATGCAGTGAAAGCTGGAGAAGGGCTCAGTATGGCAGGCTAAAGCAAACATCACTGTTATATGCAGGTACTGTTCTCTTGACACCATCCAGAATAAACATTCAACAAATTTTGAACGTTTCAGTGCAGAGTATAACGTAGCAGTGATGAAAATCAGGACTTCAGTGTCTGAGGGTGTGGTTCTCTTCCACAAATGGAATGGGCTGCACCCTTCCGGTGAGACCATGCCCCTGCTTTAATTAGCTTGGGATCTTGGGGAAAACAGCGCCAGACTGACAAACAGATTGGGTAAGCGGCAGCTTGCATACTTCACTAGCCCAACCCTGACCTGTGATGGGGTATGTGGAAAGTTTGGGTGTGGTTTGGTACAGGTTTGTACTGGGTGAATGGGATCTGGTGATAAGGGGGATTGATGAGTGCTGATGTTTCCCCCTCTCTCTTTTTCCCCATTGAGCCAACATGACCCTGAAGCCTTTTGGGGTTTTTTTTTAAATGCCTCCCAGGTACCACAGGACTGACTGTTAACTCTCCACTGAGAAACAGAATCTGGATCTGCTGTGTTCTCCACAGTGCTGCTGGGTACCTTACAAATACATTTTGTTTTTAGAAATTCAACAATAGAAAAAGCTTGGACATAACTGTTTTCGGAGCACTTTTTGTTCCAGAGATAATCAAACGTGACGTCTTTGGCGTAATCCTCTTCATACCACATCAAGAGCTCCTGTCCTGGTTCGATTGGTTGACTGCAACGGTACACAATCCCACCCTGATACTGGAACGCCACCAGATTCTGCTCTCTCTCATTACGAGCACAATTCACGTACCTGAGAGAATTAGGACATGACACAGAGTGAAAAATGAGAAATAATGATGGACAGAGTGAGAGAAAGTAAAAGGGAGAGATCAGTTTGTGGCAGGAGGAAGACGAAAGCTTTCTGAAATATGAAATGGTAAAAGCAATGACTTTAAACAAAGACACAAAGTTCTTCAGTAGCTCACCTCATCCAGTTCGAATTCATCTCTGATGTGGCATCAATGTATTTCTCACACTGCTCACTCTGGTACACCTGCAAAAAATTACCACCTTTACATTTACTCCTTTATTACAAACAGTGCTGCAGCACATGGGGGCGTGGTTTAAGATCAGTCTGCACTAGGAGGGAGGTGTTTGGGGACGAGTTAGAGGGGCAGTGACCAACATGATGCATCTGAGTACTATAGACGCCTTCAGAATGGAGGAACTTTTTTATAGTTCTCATAACTGTTGGAGGAAGTTCCCCCTATTTTGCATTTCTGCACTGCAGGAACTGATGGTACCACCAGGCAAATCATCTCTAATAGAAGCGAACTCACCACCCAGGAGTAGGCGCTGTTCATGGCTTCCTCTCGCTCTACCGTGTCTCCCTGGTAGGGCCCAAAGTGAGCACCAACTGGAATCGTGTCACTGTTATTAAACACTCCCAGGCCTGCGTCAGGAATACTGGACTTCCGAATCTCAAGACCCGGAGGAAGGGTTTGTCTGGCTCGGTCAGCAACCCCCAACGGAACCGCAACGTCAGGGATGAAGAGAGCCGGACCGTGAACATCGCATTTATTCACGAAGTAAGATTTGCAATCTTCACAATCTGGAACGAGAGAAAACGTTTCCTCGATTCATTTCTCAGCTTCAGCACAGCTTTTATAAAACATACATTTTCTTTTCCAGTCACAACTTAATCCTCGTTAAAAACTAAACAGTTAACGAGTGTTGATCATGTGTTTTAGTTATCAGACTGGACTGCTAACACAGGTAGTCTTCTCTTACACAGGTAGTCATCATGTTCAGGTTCCTCTTCTTTGAGAATGATCTGTAATCCGAGGTTCTGCTGGTCCTCAGGGGTAAGGTCTTCCAGAGAGCTCGATGTTCCACCATCTAAAGATCAATAACTCAGATTTAAATACCAACATCACACGTGAACATCTGATGTGTTTAAAGGTGAAGTTTAGTCACAGATGGGAAGGTGCGTGATTGCCTTACAGATGAACTCTTCATCTTCATCAGTTTCTTCCTCTTTCAGAGGTTTTTTCCAGATTTCGCCATTCTGCTGGTCCACAGGGGTGCCGTGTGCCACTGAGCTCGATGTTCTTCCATCAGAAGTGCTGCACACCTCCGTCTGCATCCTCACAAAGCTGATCACCAAGTGTTGGAAAGCTTACCTGAAAAAAAAAACTGATTGGTTGAACAGTCGCTCCCTCACCAGCCACACATTAACTCTTTACCCCTTATTGACGACCCCGTGTACATCCCTTAATGACGACATATGACGTCTTGTCTAAAACCTTGTCTTTAGACTTTTTTTCTTGTAAATATGTTCTAAGGGTGAACAGTACATACATATACAAGCGTGGCTGTAGCAACTGCTTTAAGGGGTAAAGAGTTAAAAGGTGACAAGACAAAAACGCAGCTTGTTACTGAGAAACCACAAAGAAGCGTAAACTCATCAGTCCTGAAGACTTCTCCATGGTGGAATCATATCGGACTGAACCGTTAGCTCTTTAACTGTATTGTTTTTGTATTGCATCATTCACTATCAGTCTGTGAAAGAGGGAGATTCATGGCCCTACAGATGAAACTGCAGGTCCCCTGGACAGAATAAACCCACTGACGGTAACTATGGTTAAATGTAGCCTAATAACAATAACAATAATAATAAATCCTCAGCGGGAATAAAAGCTGCACACTTTGAGGGCAGTCTGACGGAAATTCCTGTCTGACTGAATGACAGCATTATTTAAAATAATTTTATTAATCCATTAAACAGAAGAATAAGTGTGCTGTTAAAAAAATAAAGTTCATGTTAAGTGTTTAATCCATTAAAAAAATAACGTGATGGACATCACACTGATATTCTGAGGCAGACGTGAATCGACACGAATAACAGTGACTCAACTCAGGATCTGAAACTCATCGGATATTACACATGGTAATAAACAATCCCAAACAGCAGCCTTCAGCATCTGGAACATGGGTAGATGTGTGAGTAAAGGTGTTATAGATCCGTCTCAGTGATGGATAACATGTCCATTTCGCACACGGCGCTCTGACTGCGCTTTCCAGAATCTTCTCACCATGTGTTTAATAATTACACTCCGATCAGGTTTTACCGAGACGGAAATAATTAACTCAAGCAGCTTACTGGACTCATGCCCTTGCAGTTGCCATGGCAATGTTAAACACTAATCCACATCACTCCATACAAGTGCATAACAGTGGATCGGGTTATACAACATGCACATAAACGCAGAGTTTACACACCGTGTCGCTGCAGTTTACAACAACAGTTTATTCTGAAAATTAATCAATTAATTCTAATTACTGAAGATCTTTACATGTTTAAAAAAAAACAAGTGTTGGACTCGCATGTAAAAGAGCTCAGTCCACTCCTTCATGCATTTTTAATCTCAGTTATGTTCTCAGCTTTGTGTGTGGGAACATCTTCACATCACACTACAGGAGTTCAGGGGGAAAAAAATCCAGCTACAGTTTTCACTTCATGGAAAAAAAAAAACCCACAGGTTTAAGAATAAAATATTCCACGACTCAGCAGAATTCCTTGAGCCTCAGAGATCACAAGCCTGAACCTCCATCACTGGTCTCTTTACTGTGTGTTCTTCACCTGAGAAGGTTTATGTGCTGTATCTTTCATTAGCTTTAAAGGTACTTCAGTGTTGAATTGTTCTTATACACATTTCAGGTACCACAGAAGTACCCTTGATGATGAGCAGAAGTACTGTTTGGTACCTTTATTTCAGCAGCAAGACACAAATGACTGAATTACAGACATTCCGAGTTGAGGTTGTGTTCCCCCCTTATCATTTTGTTTATTCTGTAAACTCTATACAACATTATCAGTAATTTATCTAAATTATTATATAAATAAAAATATGTAACATTTCATTCTGTAGAGTCAGAATTAGGCCATTCAAAATGTGACTTTAAAAGCAAAACAAAATTTCCATGTTATTTTGGTTTTGTATCATAATCAGATTCTCTCATTATCTGTAGCCGCTTTATCCTGTTCTACAGGGTCGCAGGCGAGCTGGATCCTATCCCAGCTGACTAC
>JAODVO010000027.1:61786504-61796749 GCA_025400055.1 Notarius lentiginosus | reverse complement strand
ATAGGGGTGTGGCTTCAGACTCCTCATATTAAGTCATTTAATTGTGTTCAAAGAGCTTTTATCCTTCAGATCATCGATCATGTGTCATGCTGAACTTCATATCGTCTCCAAAGCAGAAATAAACACCACTAATTTACACAGATCTCCTGTATCAGCTAAATTCAACTATGTGATGTAAATTTAAAGGCTGTAAGCTGTAAATTTGAAGGCGCTGATATCAGAAACGGTGTGTCGGTCGTGCATGTGTTCAGAGGAAGTGTTTTACAATTTATGATTGATCCTCAGATAATTCTATATCATGAGGCTCAGGACTCCGCGTCTCCTCTTCTCCTGGAACTCGGCCCACTTCAGGTTGACTTGATTTACTGTGTTTTTTTAAATTGGAATTCCGCGAGTGTCAGGACTGGGAGTGGGAGGTCTTGGTGGACACCATGCTCTGAGATGAGTCGTATCATGTGGTTCATTTGTGGTATTTGGCCATTTTCCCAACAGAGCCCAGGATCTGTTACAGAGACGGTTGAAGCTTTAATAGGATTAAAACACGGCGGGATGATCGAGGCGTGCTAAAGGAGAGTTTAAAGAGTGCCTCGCTATTCCATTAGCCCAGTCAGTGTGGGAGTTGGATTAGAGACGTCACGATCCAACAGTCTGAGGATCGACGCTGATACGGAAGTCTGAAATTGTTAAATTTGTTAATGTTTATTTAATGCTCAAATGCTTTGTGTTTAAAAAGCACTGAGACAGATAATTACTGTATGATGAAGGTCGCAGTGTATTGTTTAAATGTAAAGATTTGTGTTGGATTTAATTGTTGCAATAATTACGTGCGAATATGTCGAGAATCAACACTCAAGAATTGTACAGAGGCCTCGAGAGGACAATAAAACATTTTCACATGAAAAATTTATTCAATGTGACAGTGGCATACAAAACTGAGGTCTCTGAAATCACAACACATTTATTTATGTTTTAATTAATTATTTTCTTAATTTATTAATATTTTTAATATTTAATTAATTATTTAATTAATTATTTTTGTTTTTAAATTAATTATTTATGTTCTCAATTATGGTTCCCTTTTGTTACAGTGAGGCTACATTTTGTTAAATTTTGTAATAATTTGTTACATTGAGATTACATTTTGTTACAATTTCATTAAATTTAACAATTTGTTACATTGAGAGTACATTCTGTGAGGTTTGTTTTACATTATTATATTTTGTGACAGTTTTTACACTGAGGCTACATTTAGTTACATTCTTTATATTTTATGCCAATTTATTACATTGGGGTGCCATTTTGTTCCATTTTGTAACATATTGTTACACTGAGGCTCCAAGTTGTTACATTGTAGCTACTTTTTTCCTTCAATTTGTTGCATTAAGGCTACATTTTGTTACATTATTGTTACATTTTGTGACACTGAGGTTGCATTCTGTTACGGTGTGGTTACATCTTAAACAGTGGCTATTGAACCCGACTGATGCCTCCTGACTCACTGAATTTTTTTTCAGAGTCTCTGTTGTTCAGTGAATTGTAAGAGTCAGTGATTCATACGCGCCGAGCTGGAGATGTCCAGCGCATGCAATATAAATTACAATCACGTTATAACACAACTAGAATAGATTATTTGTTATTTGTCCATGACTCAGGCTGTTTATTTTTAATTTATGATTTAGATGACTTTATGATCAGGCTGCTTATTTGGCCAAAAAGTGCAACTGAAGGAATCATTTAACTGAACAGATTCAAATGACTCATGTCACTGAAAAGCCTTAAAGAAATTCCAGAAACTCTCTCGCTGTAATGGATTTGTTCATCAGTCAAATCATGAGCCTGCTTTCATTAGACAAGATCAGACATGATCCAAGATATGATTAAATAAATAAATATGGCTTCCACAAAGGTCAGAGAGAAATTACCATGACAACCTATAAAAAACAAAACAAAACAACCCCCCCATAATGCTAGAGAGAGAGAGAGATTTACGAGCTGGTCATCAAACGCTGCTTTAAGTCCTTCATTAAGAAAGAGGAGAAAGACGCCTCATAACCGGAGAAGCTGATTTTCTCTCAGATCCTCGTGCTAATGAAGCGTAATACTCGATGATGATTAGAACGAAGCTGTTAAATGGTTGTTCGTGTCCTGTGAATGGAAAATAGTGTAATTCAGGGAAGAGTGGGCCGTTAACTAGCTTATCATCTGCTAATGTGAAAGGGGGAGTTGAGCTGAAATTACATTTATCATTTTATTATCAGACTCTTATTATCAGCGAGACCTCGTAATCAACCCCGAGAAATCACTGGCACAATGGATTCTCTTCTGCTTCTGAACACAAGGCCTAATTGGAAAAGAATGGACCATTATCCAGTTAATCTCAGAGAGTAATTTGGCTCTGACTGTTAACGAGACGAGAGAGAGGGAGTAGCGTCAGTGTAGCGCTCAGTCATAATGCGATATTTCACATTAAGCACACACACACGGTTTCCTCTTTCTTTCTTTCTTTCTTTCTTTCTTTCTTTCTTTCTTTCAGAGGAAGGATGAAATGATGAATTTTGCCCTTGATTTGCAGTTCATTATTTGAAATGTAATTCATTTGTTTGAGCGAGAGAGAGAGAGAGAGAGAGGTTTACTGTTTGTACTCAGAAGTACATTTTTATCACACACTGCTTGCTGCTGAGTTCTGAATCCTGGGCTCTGATTGGTCAGAAGTTGTTGATTAATTCTCTCTAACAGCAGCTCTGACTGTAGTGCAGGTTGATATTAATGCAATCATTCTGATACATTATGGTTTCTATGGTAACACCTCGTTCACAGGGGCGTGTCCAGCAGATGGTCCACATAAACACCTGGTGAAGTTTATGATGTTTGTGTCACGGCTCTGTAAGGAGTCTCCAGTGTCAGCGCCGTGTAACAGTCAGAAATTCGGTGAAGCTCTAACTTTAAATTCGGATGTTTTCCGGACCGAGAAGTTCACAATTCTTTGTGGTTTCTCAGGAAAACGGCAAGCTGCGTAAACGTTTTTAGTTTATTAAACGAAAAAGAGAGGCTGTAAACAGAAAAAATTATAATGTACCGTGCTTTTAAAAAATAAAACATGACTATTTTATTAACTATTATTCAGTTTCTTCTCTCTCTATGTCTCTCTCATCTGTCTCTCTCCCTCTCTCTCTCTGCTCCTTCATCTAAATTCTGATTGATGTTTTCAGACCCCCATCCCTCTGTTTGGCTCGACTCTTGAGAATGGAATTTCACCTCTTTATGATCAGTAGTGCAGTGTCCGGTTGCAGTTTCTGTCGCACGTCTATATTTAAGTCGATGTATAGAGTTGCAGTGGAGGAATGGTGCAGCCCCTCTGTGGTAACCAGACATTTACAACTCTAACCACTCAGATAAGTTTTATGGTTTTACTGTGATTGACGTGGTGATGTGGGGTTTGACCCGTGTCATGCATGAACGTTGCATGAAACCGGGAGAAGCAGCTGAACCCCGGCTCTCTCATTTATCCAATCTTTATATAGTTGCAAATATTTGCACGAGCATAGCAAACAGTTTAGCATCAAATAACCTCAGGCTAAACAAGCACACCGTTACAGAAGCTTTGCACTATCCCAGAGAACCTTTACATAAAACGAGTAAACTTTATGCAGTGGACACTTTACATTCCCTCTAAAAATCCTTACATCAAGAGGATCCAGTTCTGTTAGAAGGCCTTACAGAACTGGATCCTCTTGATCTTCATTCCAAGCAAGCAAGAGAACAAAACCTGCAGCAACATCAGCCCTTTGGAGATTGGTCACTAACCTGTTGAACATTTACATCAGATCTGTGAACCTTTACACAGGCTCTGTGAAAGTTTATGTGCTTAATTAACATTTACACTCCATTAATAAAACTTTACAGTAGCCTTGCGAACTTTACATGGACATCGTGAAACTTTACACCGAACTTGAATCATTACAAATGAATAACTTGTTTAATAAGCTTTTTTACTTACTGCATGGAAACTTTACACCAGCTGATCAAACATTTACACTGATTCAGTTTTACACGATATCAGTAAACATTTAGACTGGCTCAGAAAGTTTACACAACATTACCATGCCTTTACACAGACTTAATGAAACTTTACAAACTTAACAACAGCCAAGCAAACCTGTTCACTTGCTCGTTAAACTTTACACTACCGGGTCAAACATTTAGATCGGCTCAGTGAAAGTTTACACTGTCTCAGGAAAACTTTACAGCCTGCACAAACCTCTACATTGCATTAGCTTCACATTAACTTATCAATACATTTTGATGTGTTAGTACACATTTACCCTGGCTCACTGAAACTTGATCCAACCTGAGAAAATGTATCCAGGCTTAGTGAAAGTTTACTTCAGCTTTGTAAATATTTATTGTGGCTCAGAGAAACTTTACACTAACCAGGCCAACTTTTACACATGCATGAGTTACTAACCCACCAGAGTTTTACAATAGCTCAGTAAACATTTACACTAATTCAAGAAACATTTTATCGAAGGAAACTTTATGCTATTTTAGCCTAGCAAACTTTTACACTAAGTATGAACTTTTTCATCAGCCTGGTGAATCATTACATCAATCCGTATCAACTTTACACCACACTCGTGACACTTTACATCAGCCCAGGACACCTTTATATTGTTACAGTAAAACATTACACTAGTGTCGCAAACATTTGGAGAAAATTTATGCATCCTAGTTTCCCAAAACAAAGTCATAAATCTTTACACAAACCTGATTATCCCAACTAAAACTGATATCAAATCAATGCTATAACAGCTAGTAAAATTAGCAACAATTTAATGACTTTAAATTTTTATACACTTGCCTGTTGAACATCTGGACCAAGACAAGGATAAATTAGGAGTTTAATTAACAGATAAATGTGGAAATGGGAATAATGATGATAAAATAAAGATATTGTGCCAAAAGAGTTTGTAGGAAATGTTGCTTTCGTGCATTTGTTGTTTTTATTTTAATTTAGCCCGGGTTTTCTCTCAGAGTGACAGTTCAGACAGGATTTAAATTAGAGCTCTGTTTTCCCCGGAAAAGCTGAGTGATGTGGACAGCTGATGACACGATGGAAAACGTTTGCTAGCTACATTACGGCACAAGTTTAACCCTTTCCAAAGTGGGCGGGGTTCTGAAACAAAGCCCAAGGTCAAAATTGGATCTAAAACCAGATCTGACATTTTAGCCATTATTCAATAATGTTTGAATTAAAACAAAGACAGATGCGTTGATTAGATGTAAATACAATATTAATCTGAATCTCTCAATTCCCACTTAATGGAATTAATATAATTAATGATAATAAACTCAGATTATAGGTGACACTCTCAGAAAAAGTGCACTAACATAAAAACAACCTTTAAAACATTATCTATAAGATAATTAAGACACAACACGTGCCCTTAAGGTGCAGGTACATTCCATAAATCACTTTTAAAGGGACACTACATTCACATTACTGCATTATTAAAGATGTAAAAGTAAAAGGCACAAAATATACTTTAGATCAAGGGGATCAAACAGACAGCTGGCGGACTGCAATCTGGCCCACTGAAGGTTCTGATCCAGCCCGGTAAACTGCATTGTATTGGAACTAATTCAGTAATTTAATTGAACAAATTAAGACAAAGAGTTTATCCACTGTTCATCCACTAGGGGGCGAAATAAAGCAGTAAACTCAGCGCTATAAACTCAGGTACTGACAGAATATGCTAATGATTATGGATGTAATGATCAGTGCCGAGTTTCCCAAAAGCATCGTAGCACAAAGAACATCGTTAAATGGTAGCGCGAGCAGTACAATGAACACTCACTCTCTCCTAGTTAAGATGCTCTTAGCATTAAGAGGCTTTTGGGAAACACACCCCTGGTTAATTTATTCAAAAGGCAATTATTGAAATTAATTGAGGCAACAATCATCAATTATTGTCCAAAAAAAGGACAGATAATTGGTGTTTAGAAAATAATTCATATTTTAAACTGATCTAAATAATTAAACAGGTGAGCTGTTCAAAATTAGATTTCTGATACTTTTAAAATAACCAGTTCATACATCATCGGCATCGCCAGACCTATTTTACTGGGGCACGTGCCCCAGTATATATCTGCTGTGCCCCAGTAAAATTTCCTGATCACATTTCGAAACAGTAATGTCTTTAACCGGATACGGCCGATGCGTCCAAATTGCACCCATTCGTCTCTATTAAATTGCTGGTGGAATACTCATCACACAATTAACACACATAGACCACGTGAAACCACATGACTTGAGCTTCCCAGTGGTGCTACCCACTGGTTACTTTGATAAACAGATTGTGATAAAATTAACATCAATGAATTCACATCAAATTTAATCATATTCTGCATACAGCCCTGTGTCCATCTCCTCACTCATTCTTATCGGTGCAATACTTCACTAACTCCTGAGTTTACACCACAAGCCACACATCAGAATAAACAGCAGTCCCGACCGTTCCAAATGACATCAAATATTCATCTGGGCCTTTTGCCTTTCTCAAGTAATCTGGTTTTGAAATTACAGCAACACCAAATTACAGCAATCATTTGTCTCCAACTTCAGACTGATATTCTAATGTCGCTTACACTCCGCAGTTATATCGGTACATGATATAGTTTTACAAATTATTGCTAAGACATACAGTAGGCTATCCCACTATCATATTTATGTTGCCAGATTCCACACAATCCACACAAGTATGAAAAGATATTTGGGTTGCCATGCTTCCTATAGTGGCATACATTCAAGAACAGGGAAAATACATCAACACAAAATGTTTTTCTTGATAGAAAAGCCTGGTGTAAATATGCAAATATTATCATAACCTAGACTGTCCTAAAAACAAAACAATAAACAAAACAACATAGATTATATCATTATAGCATGTAGATGGATGGCTCTTATAGTGACCATGAGCTTAAAAGTAAAGTTAGCAAACCCTGAAAATAGCCACTGGTTAATTTTGATTGATAATATCAGGAATAGAGTGAATGTTTTTTGATTTCAAGGTGCATCAACGTTGGCAACTTTCTGTCCCTAAATGTAAGGCGCACATTCTGTGCGAGTGCATGTGAATGTATGGAACACCAAACACGCAAAATTGGAGTACGAAGGTACAGTGACGTCATGCAAGTTCACGTAGCAAAAGTATATATTTTAAGTGAAGCTGTATGTCCTGTAGCACATTCCATACACAGCAAGCTTTCAAACAAATCCCAAAAAGATATGTGTATTTTTTTGGAGGGGGGGATGGCAGGGGGTGGTGTTGGTGGTGGTGTTGGTGGTGGGGGGCTGCGCCCCAGTTGAGCTTTATGTTGAGCAACGCCCCTGTTCTACATCTTAATCATTCATGAATTAATTGTCGGTTAAAGCCAGATTCTGGACAAAGTTGGTCATGTATTAATCAGAGGATTAATTCTACATCGTATTGTGTGTTGTATTGTATCAGATTCAGCGGAATCGTTAAATATGGAAGGTTTGTATTAATGATGTAATTCTTCAGTAGTCTTTTAATGATTCACCCAATTCATCATTCAGTTCTCCTACGATATTTCTGAAAACAACAACAACAGAAAATGCAGTATTTTTTTTTGTTCTTTCTCATTTTAAGAATTCTTTTAATTAAATAAAATACTTTTGTTTCAGCAATAATTATTTACAAACATTCATAAACGTTAGAGTAAAATTTAACACCCTATTAAATAAAATATCCCTTTTATTAAAATGAAAAAAGTTAATAACTTGGCCTTTACTTCATAAACATTTATGAACATTTCTGAAGGCTGTCGGCAGCTTAAACATAAAACAGCTGCCTCCATTTGCTTCTGTTTTCTTTATTCTGTAAGAAAGCTCTGATTTCCCATTAAATATGTTTGTACAGTGAGTCTCACAACAGCTCTTTCCCATTTTAGATCTGTTTATTTGTGTGTTTTCTTGGCATCAGAGCTGTGTTACTTCCGCCTACACTGAAGTCATGTGCATTCTCTTTATTGTATGTTATTGCGCCTTCTGCTGTTTAAACCACACAATTACAGCAAGGAGAAACCAAGGTTACAGTGTGATAATAATCATAGTTCATTGTTTATTTCCTTGATTAAAATCATTACAAATTTGTATTGTGATTTATTCTTGCATGAAACATCATTATATGTCTCGTACCAAGCTAAAACAAATAAGTCAAAGGTGCAATTGTTGATATGAAGTGGCTAGAGACATAAACCTGGGGGAAAAAAAAACTTTCCTAATGCACCTTTAACACATTCAAGAAGTGCTGAAGTGTCATTGGGTACTAAATTGATATTTGGTCCCGTCCACTCAGTACTGGGCAGCGTGTAGTGTGGCCCTGAGTTACAGCCACAAGGAAAGCTTTTTTTTTTTAATGAGCGCATGAGAGTCTCACAGAGGTCTATTTATAAAAAACAGTGTTTAGTCTACCGCCCCCTGGTGGTCATGTAGTTATCAGGCTGTCTAATGAAGAGCTCAGCTCTGCTCTCCTCTGGTCATCTCTGCCATGTCCTCCTGTCACATGATGTGTCTTTTAGCATCTGATATTACTCATTGTCTCACCGTTTATCCTGTATGATTTAAAGCTAAGAGTCACTCAGCTGTAAAGCTGGTGTTGGAAGTGAAGCCATTCAAAGCATAGCAAAGTAAATCAAATGTTTAATCAAGTGGAAAAAATGTGAAACAAACAAAGAAACAAAACAAATAATATGAAGGAATTATTAAACGATTTTCAATGATTAAAAGTGCTTTCTATCGTTGTTTCAGCAGATATATTTTATATCTTTCAACAGATTTTAACAGATAAATATATAATTCTGATGATTTCCAGAAATTTGGTTGTCTCTAAATCTCAAAATCCTGTCATTGTTTTCGGAAATTCACTGTTAGCGATCCCTTCAAAATCCATCCCCAACGTTTTCTTCATCTATGTGTCATACGTGGAGTTATTTTTCCGTGGAAGATGTAAAATTTTCTTTCCTTCGTGGCCACTTGCTTGTGTGATAGTTGAGGCTGGTTCTGATCCATTACAATGTA
Organism: Notarius lentiginosus; assembly: GCA_025400055.1. Taxonomy (NCBI): domain Eukaryota; kingdom Metazoa; phylum Chordata; class Actinopteri; order Siluriformes; family Ariidae; genus Notarius; species Notarius lentiginosus. Next base: position 61,787,649 of record JAODVO010000027.1, on the reverse strand, counting down.
ATAACTATACAAAAACAGCATGGATCGGTTGAAAGAATATAAAATATTCTACAAATACTTTGACAAAATATCTTTAGTTTCATTTTCATGCTACAATAAAGATCTATGGATGAGGATGTCACTGGATTGTTGCGGATTGTTTGTCAAACAGTGGAATATCCATGGATGTGGAAATGGCGACTCGCTACTTGGCGCAGAGAATTCTGGGAAGAGTGAACCAGACCTTTACGTGAAGTTTGATGGATGCTTCTGAAAGGAGTCATTTTTAGGATCTCTGGAAGGAGTCTCCAGTGTCAGTGCTATTTAACAGTCAGAGGTGAAGCTGGAACTGTAAGTTTTTCCAACATCTTCAGGACAGAGGAGTTTATGATTCTTGATGGTTTCTAGATCACAAAAAAACTATCAAGCTGTTTGTTTTTGTCTTATTAACTTGAAGAGACAGAATAAAAGAGAAACTGGTGAAGGAACGACTGTTTATAGCTGTTATAACGTAAGTGAGAACAGGAATGAAGTTGTTTCGACATTAAAAGTACTGACTGCAAAATCATCTGAAATTTTCAATATTTTTTCCAATATTTTAGCTAGCTACCAGATTTGTTTCGTGCCAGAATGTTATGGGAAATTCCTGATAAAGACAAATACCTTATGACAAAGGTAAGCTCAAATGTCGACTTCTAACAGTAATTAACAAGCCAGGGCCTAGATCTAGCATATTTTATGGTGTTTAGCTGAGTCTTCATTATCAGTACATAACAGACATGCTGCTGGTTGAGCCAAGCATTAGGTCTAATAAAAATATACTGTGTCCAAAGCAGTGTTGTAGTCAAGTTACTAAACCTTGAGTCCGAGTCCAGTCTTGAGTCCCCAGTATTCAAGTCCAAGTCATTAAAGAAAATTTCCAGTTGAGTCCGAGTCCAGTCCACACTTGACCTGACTCAAGTCTGAGAACAACACTCCGACCGCACCATGTGACGGTGGCTGTTGCTGCCTTTATGTGAAAGTATCTCTACTACCATGTTGGACTAACGTTCCTGCTCCACTGCCCCATTTTAGTTAACAGGCTACCGATAAAAAGCTTGTTCATCACTCAGCAAGCCCCGCCCACTATCAACAGGGCAAATAACATAAGAGAGGGTTAACACTAG
>JAODVO010000027.1:61356957-61367883 GCA_025400055.1 Notarius lentiginosus | reverse complement strand
GTTGCTCAGATTGCAGTGATGTTGTTCAGATTACAGTAACGTCATTCAGATTGCAGTGATGTTGCTCAGATTACAGTGACGTTGCTCAGATTACAGTAATGTTGCTCAGATTACAGTAACGTTGCTCAGATTACAGTGGTGTTGCTCAGATTACAGTGACGTTGCTCAGATTACAGTAATGTTGCTCAGATTACAGTAACATCATTCAGATTACAGTAATGTTGCTCAGATTACAGTGGCGTTGCTCAGATTGCAGTAATGTTGCTCAGATTACAGTGATGTTGCTCAGATTACAGTAATGTTGCTCAGATTACAGTAACGTCATTCAGATTACAGTAATGTTGCTCAGATTACAGTGGTGTTGCTCAGATTACAGTAACATTCAGATTACAGTAACATCATTCAGATTACAGTGATGTTGCTCAGATTGCAGTGATGTTGTTCAGATTACAGTAACGTCATTCAGATTGCAGTGATGTTGCTCAGATTACAGTAACGTCGTTCAGATTACAGTAACGTCATTCAGATTACAGTGACGTTGCTCAGATTGCAGTAATGTTGTTCAGATTACAGTAACGTCATTCAGATTGCAGTAATGTTGTTCAGATTACAGTAACGTCATTCAGATTACAGTAATGTTGCTCAGATTACAGTAACATTCAGATTACAGTAACGTCATTCAGATTACAGTGACATTGCTCAGATTACAGTAATGTTGTTCAGATTACAGTGACGTTGCTCAGATTACAGTAACGTCATTTAGATTACAGTGATGTTGCTCAGATTAGTGATGTTGCTCAGATTACAGTAACGTTGTTCATATTAAAGAAATGTTGCTCAGATTACAGTAATGCCGTTCAGATTACAGTAATGCCATTCAGATTAAAGTAATGTTGCTCAGATTACAGTAACCTCGTTCAGTACACAGTTACATTGCTCAGATTACAGTACCGTTGTTCAGATTAAAGTAACATTGCTCAGATTACAGTAACGTTGCTCAGATTACAGTAATGTCGTTCAGATTAAAGTAACATTGCTCAAATTTCAGTAACGTCGTTCCGATTACAGTAACATTGCTCAGATTAAAGTAGTGTTGCTCAGATTACAAGAATGTCGTTCAGATTACAGGAACATTGCTCAGATTTCAGTAATGTCGTTCAGTTTACAGCAATGTTGCTCAGATTACAGTAACATTGCTCAGATTATAGTAACGTCATTCAGATTTAAGTAACGTCGTTCAGATTACAGTGACATTGCTCAGGTTAAAGTAACGTTGCTCATATTACAGTAATGTCATTCAGATTAAAGTAACGTTGCTCAGATTGCAGCAATGTCGTTAAGATTAGGGTAAAGTTGCTCAAATTTCAGTAACGTCGTTCAGATTACAGTAACGTTGCTCAGATTAAAGCAATGTTGCTCAGATTGCAGTAACGTCATTAAGATTAGGGTAAAGTTGCTCAGATTTCAGTAATATCATTCAGATTACAGTAACGTCGCTCAGATTACAGTAATATCATTCAGATTACAGTAACGTCGCTCAGATTACAGTAATATCATAATTTCGTTCAGATTACAGCAGCATGTAAAGTCAGTAACCAATGGACAATGAACAGAGTCCAGGTTTCTCACAAAAACTAATGGGTTAAAAATTAAAGTGTACCAGTAGGGGGCGCTCAACTGGAGCTTCTACATCAGGAGAAGCATTAAGGAAAATAAAATCCCTGCTTCATCAGTACGATTATTTATTTTAAAGTAAAAGTCAATAATTATCTTCAATCAGATTATATTTCAGGAAGAAAGGATCCAGAAGGTGGATATTTATTAATGACACATGAGAACATTAGCTGTTATCTTCATCCACATGCAGAGAGAGAGAGAGAGAGAGAGAGAGAGAGAGAGAGAGAGAGAGTACAGTCAGGAATAAAGAAATAAAAGCAACTCTCATCCTCCCAGGATCACGACACTCTCTTCTAGTAAAACAGCGTGACTCGCGTCCACTCAGGCTTCCAGCCTCTTTGATGAATCCAGATGAAAGGAGAAGAGAAGCAGTTCAGCTTCCTCTTCAAGCTAAATTAGCATGGCTAAGACACTGAGCAGAATCGTCCTGTGATTCTGCAGAAAGGGTTTAGTTTAAAAAAGGGATTTGTTCGACCAGATTAATAACATTTTACATTATAACAACCATCGCACGCTGAAGATGAGGCTTCGGAAAGAAGACCATAAACAGGGGCTCATGTTAGGGGTAAGGAAGGAAGGAAGGAAGGAAGGAAGATGGATGGATGGATTCTTGATGAGTGGATGGAGGGATGACAGATAACAGAAAGGACAAAATAGAGCAGGTAAAAAGGTAAAAGAAATGGCAAATGTATGTAGTGAGACTGATGGGTTGAAAGAAAGAAATGAGGATGGATAAATGGATGGATGATAGTTTGATGGATGGATGGATGGATGGATGGAAGGATTGACGGATGGATGTTCGATGGATGGATGGATAAATAGATGGATGGATGGATGGCTTGATGGATGGATGGATAAATAGACAAATGATGGATGGATGGCTGTATGGATGGATAAATAGATGGATGGATGGATGGGTGTTTGATGCATGGATAAATGGATGGATGAATGGAAGGCAGATATCAAGGACAAAATGGAGCAGATAAAAGGGAAGAAGAAATAACAAATGTATGTAGTAAGATTGATGGGTTGAAAAAAAGAAAGAAAGAGTAATCAATTAATTATTGATTTACTCAAATGTAAGTCAGATTTATTTCCACATTTCATTTAAAAAAACCAAACATCTTTTTTATTATTGTCTGCATCAAGTGTTACTGGAATCTTTGGGAGGCGGGGTTGAAGTGGGTGGAGTTTTCAAATTTGACTGACGTAAAGCCGATTGTGGTTGTCTAGGGTACAGTGTAAGATGTGTTTGAAACCTGGATGATGTTTTTCAGTTGTGACAAATTTATTTACAGATCTTAGTTAGCTTGTTAGCCACATTAGCATCAGAAGGAGCCATTTAGAATAAGGAGCAGATTGTGTTCACTTCATTATTTTTAGCTGAATTATTTACCAAAACTGGCCAGAAATTCTGAGCTAGATTAGTGTGTCAAAAAAAAAGAATAAACCATTTTTCTTTTGCCTTTTACTGAAATTGGTACTTTAGTTTTGGCTTTGACTTCGAGCTTAACTATTTCATTAGCAAACATGAATTAAACATATTATCCTTCTGGAAGGTCAAGCAGGGGACAGGACCAGAGCCGTGACCGAGTCTAAAATCGACCTGTGTGTTAGCCATGCATTAAACATGTGCTTGTGCTTCAACCACCAAGAGAAAAGACTTCCGATATGAAGATTGGGGTGAAAAGGAGAAAAATGTATTTAGAATAAAATAGAAAGATGTGTAATATGCTTAGAATTAATTAAAAAAAACCCTTCCCACTCTAAACTTATTAGAGTGTCTGTCGAAATTAATTTTCATTAGCATCCTTACTGGCTTCTTTCCATAAATAATTAGGTGCTTGTGTTGGTGTGTACGGTCTACAGTACGCTCCCTGAGGTCTCCAGACTCGGCTCAGAAATGTCAGCTATACGTATAAGATAATGAGCTGGTAAAGCCGCTGTATTTACTGAAATCACTGCTCTGTGCTAATGGGCCTACAATTAACACCTTGCTTAGAAACACGGGAAAAAAAAAACAGTGAGAAAACCAAATCCCAATCTAATAACAGCTAAGATTAGCCAGTGTAGCTAAGAGCAGGAACATCCTGAGACCATCCACCATACAGATATAATTTCATCTGTTATTTTTGTGACTTAATTTAAAGCACTATGTATGATGCACTGCATATTTTCCAGGTAACATTACATGCTCTCCTTCATTTGCCAATTAGTTAATTATTGTAATGTCTTAGAACCACCTTTTCAACAACACATGCAGTTGATTATCATAAACATTGTAGCTGTACAAAAAAACAGCATTTTAAAAGTAATGTATCTGTGTTCTCACAGTCATAAGTTCCTTCATTGTAATAGAAGAACTTATGTAGGAGTTCTTAAGCTCAGGTCGATGGCCATGATTTCAATAACTAGAAGGAAACTTAATTAAGAGCAGAGAGGAATTTGAGAACAGGAAACTGTGGACCCTAGAAACATGGTACTCTGGGAACCAAAAAAAATAAAAAAATGGGAACATTGGACCCTGGAAACACCATGTGATGGGGACATAGGACTCCCTGAAACATAGTGCCCTGGGACGCAGGACCCTGGAAACATGGCACTTTGGGAAACAAAGAGAATGAGAACATTGGACCCTGGAAACACCATGTAATGGGGACATAGGACTCCCTGAAACGTGGTGCCCTGGGACACAGGACCCTGGAAACATGGCACTCTGGGAACCTAAGATAATGGGAACATTGGACCCTGGAAACATCATACCATGGGGAGAAAGGACTCCCTGAAACATGGTGGCCTAAGACACAGGACCCTGGGAAGATGGCACTCTGGGAACCAAAGAGAATGGGAACATTGGACCCTGGAAACAACATGCCATGGGGACATTATCATCATCATTCAACCTTTCTGGTTGGGGTGCTCGAACAACCTCACTCCACACCTTCCAGTCTGACATCACATTAGCAAGATCCACTCTGTCGATTCCTGAGTCTCTCACAATGCAGTTTGGGAATGCTATTTTCCTCGAATAGACTGGGCTGTTTGGGTTCCATAAAAGGAAGGATTGAACAATCTTGCCCTTTACTCGTTGACAATGACCGGCAAATTGGAGGTGGCTCTGTGTCAACTTTTGGTAGATCAAGGAAAGGTGGTGACATAGGACTCCCTGAAACATGGTGCTCTGGGGCACAGGACCCTAGAAACATTGAGCCAAGTGACCAAAGAGAATGGAAATATAGGATCCTCAAAATGTGGTGCTCTGGAAATTTTGGAAACAAAGAACCCTGGAGTAATATGTCCTGGGAAATTAGAGCTGTGTAAAATAGTGACCTGAGAACATAGAACCATAGAACCAATGTGCCCAGGGGGACATAGGATCCTGGAAAATGGTAATCTGGGAATATTGGACCAAAACAGCAAAAGGGAATGGAACCATTGTCACAGTCCAGTCCAGTCCATCCATGGCTTAGAGTGTGGGACTTCCATGCCGGCTCCAGGACAGGAATTCAGTCCTGCTCTGCTGAAGGCCATTTCCTGAAGCGGCACTACCACACCTGCTATCATTCCTCTCCCATCAACCAGGGCTTTTTAAGAACTGTTTGGAGCTACCCCATTTGCCAGACTGTCTCTTGTAGACTTTCCTTGCCTTGCTACAGCTCATAAGTATCATGTCTTCTTGATTCCCCCTGTCTGAATTTTTCCTTGTTTTTGTCAAGTTTTTCTGTCCAGTTTTTTGTCCCTGTTTTTGCCTGCCTGTTCTTTTGGATTGTGTCTTTTGCTACCTCTGCCTGGATTTCCCTTGTCCCTGTGTTCATCAAGTTTTGTAAATATTTTTCTGTGTCTACCTGCTCCTCTGTGTTTTTGACCTCCTGGCCTGTTTTTTGCCTACTGATTTTTGCCTGAGCCCTACTGTACCTTTGCCTTTCTGCCATCTATTTCATTAAGGACGTTTTCTCTTTACACTGCCTGTTTTCTGAGTCTGCTCTTGAGTCCTCACTTCACCTCAGCTCACCATTCGTGACAACCCTAGAAAATAATGTCCTTGGACAAAAGAGACTGGGAATGTGGAAACTAGGAACTTTGGGGTAAGTGAACAAAAGAGAATCTAGTGCTCTTAGAACATAGGGCAATGGAAACATGGCTCCCTGTGAAAGAAGACAGGACCTGGGAGACAGAGCAACCAGGAAACACTGTGCCCTAGAAACATACGTGTGTGTTTCCTAGAAAATTTTGGTGACCAAACATCAGCCCCTGGAAATGGCAGTGGGAATATAAGGCTGTAATACAATACAGAAAGAATACTGGGAATGTAGAGCCATTAGAATTCAAAGCAAACATGTAGCCTTGGGGAACAGTATCCAGGTGATGATATTGGGAAACTAGTTAAAATCTTAGCAACATCGGACCATGAACATACATGACTCTGGAAGGTTACAGTAGATCACTGGTAATAGAGGACATTTGGGATTATGCAGCTGTAAAGACCCAGGGCCATGGATATACAGAATGATGGGAATATAGCATCATAGAAATATAAACCCTGGGAATACAGGGACAATTGAATATAGTACCCTGGGAGAATGGGATTACTTGGGAACATAGGACCAAGGAAACACAGAGCCATGGGAATATAAGACTCTGGGAACATACAGTAAGCCACTGGGAACATTAAACATTGGAATGATATACAGGGAGATGGAAATCTAAAGGTCTGGGTATTAGCATCACTGGGAATGAGATTGGATTATAGGACCATGGGGATATTTGGGCTTTGGGATTTAAACCATGGAAAGATTGGACCATTTCTCTAGGAATTGTGAGGAAACATAATGCATTGGGAACAGGGCCCTAGTGACACAGCAATGGGAATATAGGGCTGTAAGAACATTGTGAGTGTAGCTGCCATCAGAGTCAGTTATGCAGCTGAAGTTCATTTAATATTTTGAGACAATTAAAAGAATTGATTAACATTACTAACAAATAAATAAATTGATAAATTAATTAAATAATTGGGAACATAAACCCTAGTAAATATATTTAAGGTATAAATATAGTCGAACTAATGTTCTTTGTCACTGTGAGGAAGGTTTTCTTTTGTTGTTGCGCCCTATGCATGCATGCTCGTCGGAGTGTACCTGTAATGTAAGGTTACCTGTTGTTTTAAGTTTATGAAGAGTTGGATTGCGAAGACCTGTCAAGCCTGAAGTTTCCTTTTACTCCCCTTGAGTTAACGCGGCCAATAGGGTATGCCGTTGTTTGTGTTTAATTATGATAATTTATGTGAACTTATTCTAGTCACAAATGCTAACGCTGTTTGCTTGATAACCGAATAACTCATGTTTCATTATCTGTATATTTAAGTTATATTTCCTTTGTGAGACGTTTGTTTTTTATCATTATTCTCTGTGAGAATATTCTGGAAGGCTGTAGAGTCATTTGTTTTTGTATTTTATTTTATCTAGTTCTCACAGCGTTTTGACGTCACGTTGAAAGCATGGATGTACAATAAAAGTCTGTAACTCCAAGAACGCCTTGTGCTCATGTTTTCAACTGGAGGGGAGCTATAGTGAGAACTCAAGCCTGCTCCAGGAGATGGAGAGATGATGACCTGCGTCTGCCGTAGCTGTAGCTGCAATCAAGTTTCGTGAAGTTTCTTCGTGCTGTAGCATCGAGCAGATTAGTTGTTCCTGATGGCGAGACCTGCCACCGAGTAGACACTTGCCATGCTATCTCAGAACAGATTGTGGAATATGCATGGAATCATCTTGAAGAGAAAGATGAAGGTCAAGGCTCTCATAAAGGACCAACACATTGGGCTGAGACTGGCTCTGTTTTCTTATCTGCAGCATCTCAGAAGTCTAGTTCAAGCAAAAGATCAAGTCGCTCAAGCAAAGTATCAAGTCGCTCAAGCAGGTTATCTGCAAATAAACAAGAAGCAGCAGCAGAACTAGACGCAACTGAAGCCACACTGAAAGTCTTACAAGAAATGGAATATAAGAAACGAGCTTGAAATCTTTGAAGCTGAAAACAGACAGAAGCTTGTATTACAAGAAGCGGAAAATGCTGCAAGACAAAATGCATTAGAAGAGAAACGCAGACAGATAGAGCTGTTAGAGACCATCAGGAAGATGAATGCTGCAAAGGCACAACTGCAGGTCTATGAACAAGAAGTTGGCTCTGATGAAGAGATATCAGGCATGCTCCATAACTGCAAGTCCAGGCAGGAAAAATCTGCACCTAATTCAGAAGGTCTTCCAGTGCATTACGTGGCACCACCACAAGATTCCACATATGCACAACCTGCTGTGACAACACAAGCAGTCACCAGAGGGCAAAATCCTACTGACGCTCACCAGGAGGATAGCACTATAGCACTTGCAAGGGCAATAGCAGAGTCCATAATGCAAGTCGTATCCCAGTACCAGAGCCTTCTGTTTTCAGTGGAGACCCACTCAAGTACAAAGACTGGAAAATGTCTTTTCAAACATTGATAGACAGGAAGAACATACCAGTAAATGAGAAGGTCTGCTACCTACGCAAGTATGTGGGTGGGCCTGCAAAGAAAGCCATCGAGAGTTACTTCCCGTTAGGAACAGATGCAGCCTACTATGCAGCATGGGACATCCTGGAGGAACGGTATGGAAGCTCCTTTGTGATTGCTAAAGCCTTCAGGGATAAGCTCATTTCATGGCCCAGGATAGGAACTAAGGACAGCATTGAACTAAGAGAATTCTCAGACTTCCTTGGAGGCTGTGAAGCAGCAATGTCAGAGATTAAGAGTCTAGAAGTCCTTAATGACTGTGGTGAAAACCAAAAAATGCTCACCAAGCTTCCTGGTTGGTTAGCAGCCAGATGGAACAGAAGGGTCATTGAGATTGAAGAAGAAAGTAAGTCATTCCCAAGCTTCAATCAGTTTGTTGAGTTTGTCTCAAAGGAAGCTAAGATAGCTTGCAATCCGGTTACTTCTCTTCATGCTCTTAAGTCCAGTGATGGTGAAAAGCTGAAGACACTAAAGACTCGAAGTGTGGGTGCAAAGGTGCTGGTAAGCAGCTATGAAGAAAACCCAGATAGTAAAGGGTGTAGCTTTTGTGAGAAGTCAAGCCATGGTATTCATGCATGTCGAAAGTTCATGGACAAGACTGTCGCAGAATGAGTCAAGTTTGTGCAAACGAAAAAATTGTGTTTTGGATGTTTGAAACCAGGACACCATTCAAAGAACTGTGAAAAAAGAAGCATTTGTGACACATGTAAAAGAAAGCATCCAACATGCTTACATGAAGACCGTATAAAGCAGGACAGAAGGAAAGAACAAGGGAATGATGAAAGAAAATAGAAAGATCAAAGGAAAGAGCCAATTCTAAACAGACAAAAGAAATGTCAAATGAAGCAACATCCAACCGTGTGGTGCAAGATATGAACAGTACATACACATCCATAGTTATTCCAGTATGGCTGTCCACAACAAGTAATCCTGAGAATGAAGTCCTTGTATACGCTCTCTTGGACAACCAAAGTGATACCACCTTCATCTTGCAAGAAAGGGCAGAAGCTCTGGACACACAAAAGGAGCTTGTGCAATTGAAACTCTCCACATTGTCATCCAAAAGTACAGTTGTTCAAAGTCAGAAGTTAACTGGGCTGCAGGTTAGAGGGTTTTATTTATCAAAGAGAATCTCTCTCCCAGTAACCTATTCAAGAGAATTTGTTCCTGTTAATTTAAATCATATTCCTACACCCAGGACAGCAAGGGCATGGCCTCACCTCGAGCACCTTGCCGAAGAAATTGCACCTTTAATTGAATGTGACATTGGCTTGCTCATAGGTTACAATTGTTCGCAAGCCCTGCTACCCAGAGAAGTTGTGTCAGGGAAAGACAATGAGCCATTCGCTCAAAGAACAGATCTTGGAGTATAGTCAGATGTGCTAATTCCTGTGTTGACTACGGCGATGCAATTGGAAGCAGCCACAGGATTGTTGTGAGAGAAGTGGCACCTTCTCTTCAGTCATCTCCTAGTCTGCCAAATGAAGTTCAATACATATACCGAACCCAAGTCAAGGAATTAGTCACTCACTCCACCAGATGTGTTAAAGGTGCTCGAGTTCAACTTCAATGAAAGAGCCGTCAAGGACTCTCACTTCTCTCAAGAAGATCTACACTTCATATCAGTAATGGAGGAAGGAATCAAGATCAATGCAAACGGTCACTGTGAAATGCCATTGCCATTCAAGGATGACAGGTCAAGTCTGCCAGACAACAGGAGATGTGCGAACCACCATCTCAAGTGTTTGAGAAAGAGATTTGAGAAAGACAAACAATACCATAAGGACTACACTGCCTTCATGAGTGAAACAATAAATCGTGGAGATTCTGAGAAGGTTCCAGACAACGAACTTAACAAAAGTCCTGTCTGGTTCATCCCTCACCATGGGGTGTATCACCCACAGAAACCCAGAAAGATACTGGTCGTGTTCAACTGTACAGCGACTCCAAGGCGTGTCATTAAATGATCATCTGCTTACTGGGCCAGAATTGACAAATACCTTGATAGGTGTCCTCTGCCAGTTTCGCAAGGGTCCAGTAGCAATAATGTGTGACATTGAATGCATGTTTCACATAAGAGCAAGGTCTATTTGAGATTTCTCTGGTGGGACAATGGGAATTTCCACTCTGAACCATCAGTTTACCGGATGAAAGTGCACCTGTTCGGGGCAGCCTCATCACCTGGCTGTGCAAACTATGGCCTCAAGCACATTGCCATTCAAGGACAAGGTTGCTTCAGTGAAGCATCCATCCGCTTCATTGAAAGAAACTTCGACATGGATGGTGGCTTGATTAGTGTGTCAACAGAAGAAGAAACAATTCAGTTAGTCAGTGAAGCACGGCAGCTCTGCAGCACTGGTAAGCTACGAATCCACAAGTTTGTTTCCAACAGCCAACAAGTACTTGCGTCATTACCTGAAGAAGAGTGTGCTGAAACAGGAAGAGGTCAAGACTTAGCCTTGGGTGAGCCGCAGATTGAAAGAGTCTTAGGTGTCAAATGGTGTGTCACTTCAGATCACTTTCAGTTCAGAGAAGTTGTGAATGAACATCCACTCTCTAGAAGAGGAGTCTTGGTGACAGTAGCCTCCATCTTTGACCCTCCTGGCTTTGTAGTGCCTTTCATTCTACTCAGGAAGCAAATACTTCAACAAATGTGTCGCGACAAGATTGGATGGGATGAACCACTATCAGATGATCTTTGTCCACAA
>JAODVO010000027.1:59428563-59438881 GCA_025400055.1 Notarius lentiginosus | reverse complement strand
TACTTTTGCCACTCACAGATATGTAATATTGGATCATTTTCCTCAATAAATAAATGACCAAGTATAATATTTTTGTCCAATTTATTAAACTGATTGACAATGTATTCATAATTGCTTTATGTAACTGGGTTCTAATCCAGCCACTGGGGATGCAAAAGCATATACTTGTTGCCAGTCCCAAGCCCGGATAAATTGGAGAGAGTGCATCAGGAAGGGCATCCGGCATAAAACTGTGCCAAATCTAACATGCAGAATGAAAAGACAAATACCATGCTGGATTGGTCAGGGCCCGGGTTAACAACGACCACCTAAAAACGGAATCCATTTTTTTTTTTCTTTTAATGATGAGGTGGGATAACCAAACAGTTATTAACCGAGGTGCCATCGAGGAGGAAGAGGAAAAAACCCTCTGATAGACCCCACCTCATCATTAAAAGAAAAAAAATGGATTCCACTGAAATTACAAACCTAAAAGGAAAGCGGGTCTCTGCGCAGGCTGCATTCACCAGGAGAGCTAATAAGCTGTCCCTCACTGCTGACATCCTGGAAAAAGGCGCCCTAGCTGAGGAGATGCGTGCACTTGGTGCCGACTTTAGCAGGGCACATGACACTGCCTTAGCTCTCTTGGAGGCTTTGGAAGACGTGGATGGTAGTGAAGATGAGGCAGCAAGAACCAAAACAAAAATTGAGCAGTGTCTCACCACCTATAGCGAAACTCTTCAGCTTACCAGAGAAACTCTGTACACTAAGTTTGCAAAATCTGAAATTCAGCTCCACGCCGAAGGAACAGAAGAGAAATGTAAGGAGGTGGAAACTACAAATGTTGCAGATATGCTAGAACATGAGTTTGAAGCCCTACGCGATGGCCTTTTGGAAGACATCCATGAACTTGAGCAGAAGGTGCTAGCCTGGGAACGCCTCGTCTCCGACAAGGTCACCCCTTATAAACAGCTACTCTACAAACTCCGAAGCAGAGCGCGAGACTGGGAGCGTAGCTGGAGAAAATCAAGCCGCATGCCCAAGCCAGAGCCAATTGCAGCTGGTCTGCAGCAAATAGTCAACCAACCCAGCATCTCAGAGGCCTCACCATCACCTAGCCTGCCTACCATCTCAAAGCCACAGATCAGTCTAGAGCGAACCCGACTACCTGTTTTCTCAGGAGACATGATTGACTATTATCGTTGGAAGGCAGAGTGGGCGGAGTTAGAACAGCTAGGAAACCCACTGAGGACTGCTGGAGTAACGCGTTTCCATCTGCTGGCCAGCTTAAATGAAAAGGTGAAAAGAGACCTGGTCCTTTCCAGTTGTTCGACGACGGATGAGATGTTCAAACGCCTCGATAACCGTTTTGGAAATAAAGCGAGGATCATTCTGAAGATTGCTGAGGATATCGAAAGCCTACCTCCTGTGAAGGGAAATAACCCCCGGAAGGCGATCGAATTAATCCAGGCCGTGGAGCGGGCCTTGAGCAATCTGGTGATACTAGGAGAGGAGGACATCTTAAAGAACCGCCTTGTCGCTCAATCATTGGAATGAAAGTTACCCAGCTCACTGAAGGAGAAGTGGATTGAATATAAGGCAGAACCCCTGAATGGATTCAGCCCACAAACACACTTCGACTGCCTGCTGCTGTACCTCCAGAAGCAGGAGGCAGTGCTGGAGGAACTGGACCAGCTGGATGAGAACCTCAGAGAAGGAAACCCCTCAGCAAAAACATCGGTGGATAAGGCAGCCAAAAAGGCATTTTCCAAAGCCACCTCAGGCCAAAGGGGGTCCCAGCCAAAGTCACAGGCAGGTGCTTGCACGGCCTGCTCTGACAAAGCTCACGCGGGTAGGCTTTTTGCATGCACCGCGTTCCGAGGAATGGATCTTCAGACTAAGAAAACCCATCTTAACTTACACAGATTGTGCTCTCAGTGCCTTGGTTCCCATTTACAGAGTACCTGTAACAACAAAAAGTTCATCTGCACTAAAGCAGACTGCCGAACCGACGAGCTCCATCACTACTTGCTGTGCCCCAGGTCCATGCCTCTGGAAAATACCAGGAGAAAGGCAAATGGCAAAGGCCTCGGTCTCACCAGTCAGCAGGAGGAGCTCCTGGAAAAGGTTGCCCCTGAATTAAGGGAAGAATTTAGGAAAGCCTTCTCTAATAAGACCTCTGCCATAACCTGCTCTGCTGGGAAAGGACCGATAGAGTATCCGGTAGTGATGATGTTGCTTGAAGTCACCACCAACTCTGGCCAGCTCATCGGCACCTTGATAGACCTCGCCTCCGACACAAATTACATCACCCATTGCGCCGCCCAGCGGCTCGGATTGAATGGTGAGAGCATTCAACTGATGGTGCATGGAGTCGGAGGAATGACCAAGACGGTCAGAACAAAGAGGTACACCCTTCGCCTGAGAGTGAAGACCACCAAGGGAACAGTAGCAGAACACAAGTTGCTCTGCTATGGACTGGAGAGCATTGCTGAGGTCAGCCACCCAGTCACCCCGCAGCAGCTCCAGAAAATATTTCCTGATGTTGCTGCAGCAGAGCTGGCCCGGCCTGAAACCATCGACCTTCTAATAAGTCACAGGGAGGGTCGTCTGGTTCCACAATCGTGCAAGAGGGAGGGCGATCTCGTCCTCTGGGATGGACCACTTGGTAAAACGATTGGTGGTACCCACCCTGACCTCTTCGAGTCTGTTGACTTAACACTGCACCAGTCTGAAACCCACTTTGCTTGAACCATGAGGACCTCTTCAAGGCTTTACAGAGAGGTCTGTGTAAGCCTGGCTGAGGACTTGGCACAGACAGTCATTTTCTGCAACACCACTGCCATAAACAAAGAAGTCCTTGAATGGTTCAAGTGGGATAGTATCGGGGCAGCATACGATCCAAGATGCGGGAGCTGCAATTGTGGCAAATGTTCCCCGGGCGGCCAAGAAATGACCCTTAGAGAAGAAAGGGACTTGGAAAAAATAAAGGGCTGTCTCTCATATGTCCTGGCAGATAAGCACTGTGACGCTCCACACTGGGATGCAGCTTACCCCTGGAAGGCCAACCCAGCAATTCTGCCAAACAACCGGCAAGCAGTGGAAGCAACTTTCCGGAACACTGAGGCGCGGCTGGCAAAAGAACCTTTGTGGAAAGCAGCATATGGAGAGCAGATCCATGACATGGTGTCAAGAGGAGCAGCAATCAAGTTCACCAGGGAGCAGATCAAAGACTGGAATGGGCCAGTGTGGTATATCAGCCACCTGGTCGCTCCCAATCCTCACTCCAGCTCCACGCCAGTGAGAATAGTCTGGAACAGTAGCCAGGAGTTTAAAGGGATGAGCTTGAACAACCTGCTCCATAAAGGCCCTGATGTTCTCAACCCTATCCGAGGTGTTCTCCTGAGATTCAGGAGTAGGTTGTACGCGGCCCTCGGAGATGTTAAGAAAATGTACAACTCAGTGTGGCTTAAGGACGAGGAAGTACACCTCCACCGATTCCTCTGGAGGGATGACCCCAAAGAAGAAATCAGTGAGTTCGCTGTTGTTAGGGTTAATATCGGTGACAAACCTGCTGGTTGCATTGCTCAGGTGGCCATGAGGGAGACTGCTAACCTGCCCCAGTTCACATCCATGATTGCAGAGCGCCGCATTTTAACAGAGGACTGCTATGTCGATGACATATTAACCTCCCATGATTACCTCCAAGCTTTAATTAGGATGACTAAAGGAGTCGAAAAGATCCTAAAGGCAGGAGGCTTCTCACTCAAACCCTGGGTCCTGACTGGTCAAAGTGGGAGGAGTGAGGAACCCAACAGCTTCAGCAATGGGAGGTCAACAGAGCCCAGGACCCTGATACTCCCAAATCAAATGTGGGACGAAGAAAATAAGGCACTTGGACTACGGTATGAGCCAGAATCTGACAAACTCCGCTTGCTGACATCCGTGAACTTTTCAAAGCGGCGAGGAAAGATGAGAACCGGACTGGATCTACGAGAGGAAGAGGTCAGAGCAAACACCCCTGACCCTCTCACCCGACGAATGTTGCG
The DNA here is from genome assembly GCA_025400055.1 of Notarius lentiginosus. Taxonomy (NCBI): domain Eukaryota; kingdom Metazoa; phylum Chordata; class Actinopteri; order Siluriformes; family Ariidae; genus Notarius; species Notarius lentiginosus. The sequence goes on along the minus strand of JAODVO010000027.1, from coordinate 59,434,853 downwards.
GAGTCAGATTGCAGGGTTTTATGACCCTATTGGTCTGGCTCCTCCGGTCAAGCAAAAAGGAGTGATGCTCGTAAGAGAGTCCTTTCAGGAGGTAGGAAAAGATCGTCCTGCCAAAGACACCTGGGATGAGCCCCTCTCTCCGCATCTACGGGAGGCTGCAATAACACTCTTTGAGCAGTGTGTAAGACTTGGCCAGGTGAGATTCAACAGGAGCATTACTCCCCATGGAGCCATTGGCTGTCCAATGGGAATCACGTTTTCCGACGGTAGTGAAGCATTCTACGGAGCCGTTCTCTACCTTCGCTGGGAGACGGCGAAAGATGGAGTCGTTGTAAAACTAGTCGAATCCAAGGCCAAACTCACCCCACTAGACCAAAAAGGTGACGTTATTAAAGCAGAGCTGTGCGGGGCTGTGTTTGCAACCCGCTTGAAGACTTACTTTGAAAAGAACTGTCACATCCAGGTCGATAAGTGGATCCATTTTGTCGATAGCCAGACAATTCTAGGGGCCATCCAGAAGGATAGCTATGGCTATCAGACATTTTTTGCAAATCGGATAGGAGAAATCCAAAAGGCCGGACCTGTCGACAGCTGGAGATGGGTCGAAGGAAAAGAAAACATTGCTGACCTCATTACAAGGGGAGTCCCTCCTGAGGACCTTGCTGAAGGATCAGCCTGGCAGGAAGGCCCTGGATTTCTCAAACTCCCCTTCGAAAATTGGCCTGTGAAAACTGCCAGAGAGATCATCTCCTCTGTCACAGAGGAGATTGGAGGACTCCAAAGAAAGGCATTCTCAGCGACAGTCATGTCGGCTGGAGCTCCGTCCTGGAAATGGCCAGCCCCAACCATCATAGCTCTCGTGAAGCTGGCTGAACCCAAAAGATTCAGCTCCCTGACTCGTCTATGTGGGGCTGTTGGCTGGCTGAAGAGGGCAGTGGATATCTGGTTGGGTAGATCCACCCAGACCCCAGGCAGCTTAAAGTGGAAAGAAAAAACTTATCTGTCAGCAGAAGAAAGAGTTACTGCTTTCAAATTCTTGGCTCTTGAGGCTCAAGATGGCATCAAGTTTCGTGACACAACTCTTGATCGTCTAGTTGTTCAAAAGGAACAAACCACAGGTCTCTTTGTCTGCGGAGGGAGAATCCAATGCTTGGTTGAGGACAAAGTGGCTGTACCATTGATCCCATGACAATCATGGCTCGCAACCCTACTCGCCAAAGAGGCCCATGAAGAAAACCATGAAGGTGTTGCTTCAACCCTCCTACGAACACGAAGAAAAGCCTGGATCACGCAGGGACGAAAACTAGTTAAGAAAGTGCTTAACAATTGCATCACCTGTGTAAAGCAAAGAGCTAGAGTGTGCCAGCAAGTAATGAGCAATCTGCCTCCAGAACGCACCCAGAGAGCCAGCCCCTTTGAGTTCACTACCCTTGACCTCTTTGGCCCCTTTGAAGTGAAGGACAGTGTGAAAAGAAGGATGACAAAGAAAGTGTGGGGAATTGTTTACTGCTGTATGGCCTCCAGAGCGGTCCATGCGGACCTTACTGACGACCAGTCCGCAGAAAGTTTCCTCCAGGCATACACCCGCTTTGTCGCCCTAAGGGGGCATCCAAGAAAACTATGGTCTGATCGAGGGACAAACTTCATTGGCGCTAAACCAGCCCTGCAGCAGCTTTACAAACATCTGGATTGTTTGCAGGCTTTGTCCATGGAACATGTGGCTGCCAAACATGGAACTGAGTGGAAGTGGGAGTTTCACCCAGCAGATGCACCACATAGAAATGGAGCTGCGGAGGCTGCTGTGAAGCTTCTGAAGAGGGCACTCGCGAGCCTTGGTGGGACTACAGGGTCCTTTACATGGGGAGAACTGCAAACACTGTTTTACCAGGCAGCCAACTTAACGAATGAACGTCCTATCGACGCTAGAGCTCAAGAGCAGGAAGACTCCGTTGAGTACTTAACACCAAACTCCCTCATCCTGGGTCGGGCATCGACTGGAGGAGACACCTCTGGTCTTGACCTCAAGACCCATTCCTGGCGCCGGCTACGAGCCATCCAAATCGGGGTGGATCGCTTCTGGGCCAAATGGCAAGAACTTGTTGGCCCAAATCTGTTCATTCGACAGAAGTGGCACCGGTCAGAGAGGAACGTTCAAGTCGGCGACCTCGTCTGGGTAGCTGACCCAAATGCCTTGAGAGGTCAGTTCCGCCTGGGCCGAATTCTGACTGTCTACCCGGACAACAAAGGGATCGTCCGGGATGCTGATATTGCAATTTGCAGTGGCATTCCTGCTTCCCAGGCAGGTAACCGCAAGAAGGGCGGCTCTCCTTTGCCCACGGCAGTCATCAAGAGGGATGTAAGAAGGCTTGTGGTCCTTCTTCCGGTGGAGGACCTAAATCCTCTGGCAACTTGATCCATCCTCCTTGAACATGAAAAGGATTGTGTTTATATATAAAAAAAAAAACCTGTGTTGTAAATGTGGTATGGTGCAATAGGAAAAGACTGTTAAAATAAAAAATCTGTATTGTAAATGTGGTATGATTTATGACCTCGTTGGATCGTATGACCACTCGGTCAAGTGGGAGGTGTTTTGGTTTGTTTGTTTGCCCACTGTGCATGGCTGAGGTAGTGGGAGGTTTTACTTGGTAGTGCATAATTAACATTCAACGTAGGCAGGAAGTCCTTACCTGGTTGGTACGTAGCGCTAGTCAGCTGGTGTAACTCAAGCCAATGAAATTCTAAGCTGTTGATTGGTGTCCAGTTAGATTCGCACATACGCTTTAAATCAGCACGAGAGCCAAAGTTTTGAGATGCCACTTCCATTTAGACAGCAACGCGCCACCGGTTAATAACCAACTAAATACTGTGGGTAAACCTTTGCAACCAAATCAGTTAAAAAACCCAAAGGAAAATAAAAAAACACAAAGAGTTGTTATATCGTTGTCTGCTGTCTCGATGCCCTGTTTGGTGGGATAACCAAACAATGACCCCAAACACATGTCAGAGCTGGTTGTGGAGGATAAAGCAGGAGAACATTTAAGCTTAAAATAAAACAAGAACTCAGAACTATTGAAAATATATGGACTGTGCTTAAAAGTCGGGTCTGTTCCAGGAAACACACACATTTAATTGAACTCTACCAATTTTGCGAAGAAGAGTGGACAAATATCCAACCAGAATTCTGACAGGAGCTTGTTGATGGCGACCAAAAGCGTCAAGGTGACACTTGCTAAAGGGCATTTAAAATAAATTTTAAAACTTGTGCAAAGAGTAGGGTTTTTTTATTTATTTATTATTAAAGATGTATGTTCATGTACAATCATTCTGTCATGGAAAAATGGCATTGTTTGTTGCATTAATGACAGATGTCACAAAAACATATCGCTTTTCTCCAACTTTCATTCATCGCAAGAGCTTAACGAGTGTCTGGATTCCTAGTCGGAACAACTAATGATAACATTTCAGCCAAAATGAGCTCAGAATCTCACTGGCATGGGTAAGAAACATACGATGAACAGATTGGCTCAAGTTGAGCTCGAAGTGCTTTAGTTTCTTTATTTAAAACTCAGTAAACTTTTGCTAAATGTTTTTCTTCTTACCCAACCCAGTATACAATCTGCGACGTTTTGCTCAGTTGGCTGATGCTTTCATCCAAAGCACCTGAAATTGTCCCAGGATCCAAAGAAGCAGTTGAAGGTTAACCTTCTGATCTGTAGCTCGAAGATTTCATCGCTTCCCTCAGCAAGTTTGTGCAGATTAAACCACCTCCGTTGTTGAATTATCTGGTACTAAAAGACCTTTAGTGCTCTCGTCGTCGTTTGTGTGATCCCTGATACAGGAAAGTGCCAACCACTGAGGATGTCAGCGATGAGCACTATCACACCTTTTGTGGTCGTGAGGAGGTGTGTACACTAAGCAGATGTCAAACAGATGTTCAGTGGGTTGTGGTTTCCTTGAGGAACTCTGTGCTCCAATTTTGAAGAGGTTTTGCCAAAGCTAGAACGTGGCCGGTTCAGCCGGACCCATCCCGTGATTGACGTGAGAGCTGGCGTCCAGCGGGTTTGCTAGATGGTTCTTGGATAAATCTATGTAGACACATCTGCCACTCTTTCCTCCATCTGACCTCCACCCAGGATGGTGACGATAGGGACGTCCTGCTCATTTCTTCTGCAACAACAGCTGCGAAGTGCTTGCGGTCGATTCTCTGAGGAAGATCATCACAGGGGACCAGGCTGTCTGGGTGGTTAGCCTCGGCTCGGAGTATAAAAACTTGGTGTAAAATAGTCACGAAAATAAATGGGACTAAAACAAAGATTTTCAGATGACGACACGAAGAGAGAGCTTTACCATTCTCAACTCATGCCTAAAACGTGGGATATCCCATCATGCACTGCAGTGTTATTTAACAGTTATTCCACGAAATCGGGTCGTACATGAGCTGATAGCCGACGAGGCGCGTAGCACCGAGTTGTCTATAATCCATGTACGACGAGATTGAGCGGAATAACTGTTTAATTCTATCCACATTCACTGGATTTTGAGAAACGGAGCATTTTTGTTTTATAAATCTGATAAACTTTTTATACAAAACGTCCGACCAAATCATTTCCGCTTAGAATGTAAACAAACCGGCGAAATGACAGGAGCAATTTGTGAAAAATACTATAATAATAATAATTCTTGAAAAATTTTTTTTTTAAATGTATGTTCTTAGCATCGAATACTTTTCTTTCCATAGTTTGTGAGTTTTTATTTCGTCCTCGGTTGGTTCAGCAACACGCTCCGCCATTTTGTTTTTCTCTACTCACGGTATACGATCTGATATCCTAGAAGTAGAGCAGCCAATCAGAGCACACGATTGCTCATATCCAGTGAATGTGGTACAATTAAATAATATTGTTTGGCTTTTTTTCTTGGTCTATCAGATATATTCCATTCAGCTGGCATGATACTGAACGAGTCAGAGATGGAATATATCTGATAGACTACGAAAAAAAGCCATTATTATTATAATAATACATACACATTCCTTTCGGGTGTTCAACGCATCTTTGTCTTTCGAAATCTTCCGTATTTAGCAAAGTGAAGCAAACCTGGCCGCCATGTTCCTTTACAAATTGTCCCAGTCACTCGCTAGCGCGGAAGTTTTACGTCTCCGACGCGTGACGTCATGTTGCCTTGACAGCCGCGCAATATCGTAAACCATATTCAACGCTCATTCTGCGTTGTTTAGAGTGACGTAATGCACGTAGGATAAGCGATGTGCTAACGATATCGCATGCTATCAAACCAAATGAACGAAACCCGCTCGAAGGGAATAGAACACGTGTTTTTATTCCATCGAAAAAGTAATAACTTCTGGTATTTTCCTGTAAATACAGTATTACGCTCTCAAACAAAATTATAAAACCGTGTACGTGCTGTCAAAAATAATTTGACAACTGATGGAATAAACTGTGTTCTGTTTACATTCAAATGAATTAATGATTTTTTTTTTTTTTTAGATTTGTTCAGCGTTGAGAAATTCTATCACATTAAAGTTGAATGAAGAAATAGACGAAGGGCAGAGCAAACCATTTTCGTTTGACTCGCCGAATTAAGAATGGAGCTATTTTTAGCCAGGCTATTTTTACTCCCTGTTGCCTACCACTCGTGTGTGTGTGTCTCGCTTCTTGTAATAGACATAACGCTTCATCATTTCGCTCACATTGCCCACCTGTTATTCTTCCTTTTCTCCACCCATCCAGAGATTAAGCCTCTTTTAGATTTATCCATCAATGTGTCGTTCATTCATTTCACAGAGTCGATTCATTTAAACTCACGCAGACTCGGTGATGCACACACACACACACACACTGTCGTGTTATACCTTTTCTTGTCTTCAAGGTCAGGGACGAATCATTTCTTCCACAGTAAAGAAAAGATGTACGTTTGTTTGAACTTTGCTCACGTTGGAGATCATGGCATTAGAGATCGGAACACTGACAGTTGTAAGTTTAATAAATAAAAGCTGTTTGTGTACGCGTTTTATATATTTGAAAAGAAATGCTGTCGACCAAAAATGGCTTAAAAATAATGAAATTAAATGTTTCAGCATTAACAGAATACTGTAATCAGTAAGCCGTAATGAGTGAAACAAAGTTAGTATGTGTGAGACGACACTTTGATTTTAAAAATTAAAATATCCGTCTGAGGTCCAGCGAGTCAAGTCAGGTTTATTTGTATCGCGCTTTTAACAAAAGACATTGTCGCAAAGCAGCTTTACAGAATTTGAACGACTTAAAACATGA
>JAODVO010000027.1:59197842-59208811 GCA_025400055.1 Notarius lentiginosus | reverse complement strand
TGCTGGGGCAAGCCCACTTAATAAACAGGACTTATGGATTACAGTAAGTGGGACTTGCTGGGGCAAGCCCACTTAATAATAATAATTAACAAGACTTACGGATTACAGTAAATGGGACTTGCTGGGGCGATAATAAACAGGACTTGAACTTGCTGGGGCAAGTCCACTTAATTAGCAAGTGCGGTTGCAGTGCAGTGACCGACGCAAGCAAACTGTCCTTGAGGAGTGTAACGTTAGATTAGCTCGTAAAATGAATCAGTTAACAACTGTGCGTATTCAGTGTGTAAAAATTACAACATACGAATTTGACTGTGCGACATATAAATAACAATCTGACTTGATACCAACAACAACTGGTGTTCATTAAGGTCACAAAGACATTATTAAATCATATAAATTGTGCTAATGTTGGTTAATGTTGCACCTAGTCTTGCTTGTGAAGTGCCTGTAAACTTTAGCAGCCCGCTAACCCTTAATTTGAAGTGCTTCAGTTAAGACCTGCAGAGCCCTGACGGAGTTCATGTGACATGACGCATGTTAATAACAATGACCCGATGGTGATGTGGACATTTGTTCATGGCCCAGACACCTTTTAATCAAATCAAACATTTTCACGTAATAAGCAGAACAGCCTCCGCCTTCATGATCAGAAACTTTTGGTTACTCCGCCTCTCTTTTGAAAACGTTACATACGGAGTACATACATAGGCTGAACTGATTTGGTTTTCGAGGCGGTTCATTTGAAAGCGGAGGCTAAAAACTTTTCTCTGTAGAACCCTGATTCGTCCAACAAAATTTATCGTGACAGGCCTACCTGCTGCCATAAGTGGCAATCTTGAGTGGCATCTTCCCAGGTGGCTGGATTGATGTTAAAGGATTTGAGGTCATGCTTGCAGACATCCTTATAATGGAGTAGAGGGCAGCCAATGGGCCTTCTGCCAGGTGATAGCCTTGAGTATAGGATGTCCTTTGGATTTCGACCATCGTCTGTTGGACGGACATCCCAGCCAGTGGGGACGTCGCTGTCTCAGGAGAGATAACATGGTGGGAAGCTGTGCTCTCTCCAGGACTGCGGTGTGTGTGTGTGTGTGTGTGTGTGTGTGGGGTCCTATCCCACCAGGTGATGCCCAGTATGCGTCTCAGGCAGCTCGGGTGGAAGGAGTTTAGCCTCCGCTCTTGGTGCGAGTATGAGGTCCGGCTTTCTCTGCCATACAGGAGTGTGCTGATGACACAGGCTCTGTACACCTGTACCTTAGTATGGATGGTAAGTTTCCTGTTCCGTACTCTGGATGCAAGTTTCCCCAAAGATAGAGGCTGCTTTTCCAATCCGGCTGTTGATTTCAGCATTGAGTGATAGATTGTTGGTGATGGTAGACCCAAGGTGGGTGAAAGTGCTTCCAGCTTCCAGTGTGTAGTTGTTAATGGTGATGGAAGGTAGGGTTTCAGTACCCTGTCTCATCGTCTTGGTTTTGTTCAGGCTGATGGTCAAATTGAAGTCCTGGCATGCTTGGCTGAACTGGTCAGTGAGTGTCTGCAGGTGTTCCTGGGAGTGTGCTGCCACTGCTGCATCATCAGCAAAAAGCATATCCTGGATGATGAATATTCTGACTTTGGTTTTTGCTTTCAGTCAGGAGAGGTTGAATGGTTTGCCGTCTTGTCCTAGTGTGTAGGTAGACTCCCTCAGTTGACATTCCAACGGCTTGGCACAGGAGGAGAGAAGAATATCCCAAACAGTGGGTGCCAACACGCATCCCTGTTTGACACCGCAGCAGATAGTGAAAGGGTCAGAAGTGGACCTGTCATACTGGACAGTGCCCTTCATGTTGGTGTGGAAAGACTGGAGGATGCTGAGAAGTTTTGGAGGGCAACCTATCCGTTTGACCAGCTGGAAGAGGCCACTCCTGCTCACAAGGTCGAACATGTCAATAAAGGCTATGTAGAGGGTTTTCACTGCTCTCTGCACTTCTGCAGCTGTTTCAGGGTGAAGATCATGTCCAGAGTAGATCTTCTGGCTCGGAGCCCTGCCTGTGACTCTGGGTAGAGCTCCTCTGTGAGGATCTGGAGTCGATTTAGGACAACTCTAGCAAAGAGCTTACCTGTGGTGCTGAGTAGAGAGGATGCTGCGGTAGTTGTTAGTCGCTCTTATCTCCCTTGTTCTTATACAAGCTGATTTATATTTGCAGCTCTAATGTCCTGTGGGACAGAACCTTCCTTCCAGCACGGGCAGAGGAGCCTGTGGAGTCTGTGCAGAAGAGCGGGCTTCCTACACTTAAGGACTTCGGCAGTTATCCCCTCGCTGCCTGGTGCTTTTCTGCTGGTCAGGCTGTTGATTGCTTTGCTTAGCTCCTCAGTAGTTGGTTCCATGTCAAGCTCTTCCATTACAGGTAGATGCTCTACATGCCTAAGTGCTACATCGGAGACGGTGTTATCCCTGGCGTAAAGCTCGGAGTAGTGTTCCACCCAGCGGTCTAGTTGTTTGGAGCGGTCAGCAATGATTGTTCCCAAAGTTGATTTCAGCAGGGCAGTTGTGCAAGGTAATAGTTCCAAGTGCCTTTTTGATGCCGTCATACATGAGTCTGATGTTGCCTCTGTCGGCAGCTGATTGGATATTGCTGCAGAGCTGTAGCCAGTAGCTATTGGCACAGCATCGGGAGGCTTGTTGGAGTTTCCTCCTTGATGATCTGAGGGCCTGTAGGGTCTTGTCATTAGGAGTGTGTTTGTAATTCATGAGGGCAGTATATTTTTCTTTGAGTATTGGAGCCAATATTGTTGAATTGGCATTAAACCAGTCATTTGGCCTTCCTAGCTTTTTGCCAAAAACTGCCAGGGCCGTGCTGTGGATGATATCCTGCAAGCTGTCCCAGTACTGCTGGACAGAGCAGGATTGGGGTAGATGGGGGAGAGAATCCTCTAAGGCAGAGAGAAAGGCTGCAGCTGTAGTTGGGTCAGCTGTTTTTCTGCTGTCGATGCAGGGACTCCCTTATGTTTGGGTCTGTGTAAATTTTTTGCCTGCCGCATGACTACAGAACACAAGGAAGTGGTCTGTGTCACAGACTGCACTGTGCAGGCTGTGGGTTTGGAGGATGCCTCTGAGGTCAGCAACACGTGTTATGATCAGATCTAACTAGTGCCAGTGACCTGAACATGGATGCCTCCAAGAAACTTTTGTGAATGGGTTTGGACTGGAAGTATGTGTTGCTAATGCATAGGTGATGTGCACAGAACTTGAGGAGACGCTGCCCATTTTCATTCATTTTACCAATGCCATGGTGTCCCAGGCAAGATGGCCAAGAATCTGCTCTCAGCTGGGGATGTTTCACAGTCACCTCAAGTTCATCATAAAACCTGTCCTTTATTTCTTGGGGGGAGCTGAGCGTTGGGGCATACACACTCACAAGGTGGACAGGTCCCATAGATGTATTCAGGTAGAGAGCTAAAATTCTCTCTGAGCCACCACTGGGTGGTACTACTGCTCCCAGCAAAGTGTTCCTGACGGCGAAACCCACTCTGTGTTCCCTGGTTTCCTCAGGGTGCTTCCCCTGCCAGAAAAAGGTGTAGTCCTTTTCCTTGAGTGAGCCTGATGAATGGAGCCGTGTTTCCTGGAGGGCAGAGTTGTTAATTTTTCACTTCAGGGGTTCATCGTTTATAACTGCAGTTTTATGGACATCACTGATCTCTTGTAGGTAATCAGTAAGCCCGGTTGCCATGGTCTTAACATTCCAGCATCCCAGGTGTAATGCTGGAAGCTTTATTCTCTTGGCTTTGCATGCTGCACAAGTTTATAGCCCACTTGTTTGGATAAATCCCTAAGCTTCATGCACCCAATAAACAGGTAGACGATGATGGGACAGCACTTAATTGGCTGGGGGCTGCCTAGCTTAAGGCGGGCAGTAGCTGCCCAGTGAGATCTAAACATCTCTCCCACTGTCGGAGGTAGCCCCTGGCACCCATCTCTACGCCATTTGAGAAAGGACTTATAACCGCTAACTGCTAGCCTCCCGTATTTTGCCTCCACAGCACAGTGGAGCTGGAGTTTCCTCTCCAGGGCACAAGAAGCCTGGGCAAGGTTTATGAAAGCCCTGCGTTGCCCAGGCAACAAGGCACCCCTCTCGGCCTCGCTGGTGTGATCCAAAGGAACAGTGAACCGAGACATTTGGCAACCGGTTGGCCACAGGAGTTGCCAGAACAATGCTTCAGTAGGTGTGTCTGCCTAATGGAGTCCAAGCCAGGTTTTCTTTTGGGGTTTGCTCCCTTAGCCTTTTCCGTTCCAGAGGATACCCACAAGACAGTGGGAATGCTATTTAACCCATAACTGGGTCGGTGGTTGGTGGACGCCAGGGCATGTCCATACACGGATGGGTCTGCACAACGTGCCTCTGGAGCGCACTACTGCTCCGAGATCCCTGACAGTTTTGCCTGGGTACGCAAGGTACTAAGTTACCGTGTGTGGCCATGAGGAGGCACTGCAGGAGTCTTGATGGGGGAGAGGCTATGTACTGGCAGGAGGAGGGTTAAATAGTCCATCACCAATAAGGCACTGGCAGCAGGATGCTTTTCGGTGCAGTGTGGCAGATGAACCCAACAGGATCAATGGCACACCACCAGATGGCATGCGGAAGAGCCACTCAAATGGCCAACGAGTGGTATCACTCGGCAAGTCAGTTGTCACTGCTGGGCAACTTCCATACCCGTCAGGCCTGTGGCACTTTTGTGCACCACTTGGCATCAAGTCTGGGGGTCCAGAGAGAACACTATGGGGGCACGACATCATTTGTCTTACCTTACTGTGCAAGGCGCTTCATTAGGAGAGGAGAATAAGTCTGGTGCAGGCCTTGCAGCCCATCTGCGTTTCTGCGCATCTTAATGAAGCAGTCATCACCCCTAGCAGTGGACAGCCGCTAATGACTATTTTATTTCTCTGTTGATTGATTTTATTTATTCATTTTTTCCATTTTCAAAAACCTTTTTCCTTGAACCTTGGTCGATATCATCAAATATTTGCAAACACTTTGTAATAGTTTAAAAAAAAAAAGTAAATCGTAAATAAACTTATTTTAAATACTTTTTTTTTTTTTTCATTTTAATATTTGTAGTGTTCCAGCGAGCTTTCCAAGAGGGTGGGGCACCAGTAATTATCTCAGTTTGTGCGCATCACTATAGACAAAGAATCTACCATGCAAAATTGACCACACTGGGCAACTATGCCAAATAGATTAGTTTAGTAAAATAAAGTAAGCAAATGTGAAACTTGTACTGGGTTACAACTCAACACCTTTACACCTGCAGTCCAGTTTTCCTCTCTCGTCCGAGTCCCACGCGGTGTTGATCTCTGGTTCGTTTCTTTCCCTGCCAGGTCACGGGCGTCGTGGGGAGAGCCGAACTACTGTCCTCCATCTTCCTTCTGGCGGCTTTCCTGGCGTACACAAAGTCGAAAGGTGTGGATCGCTCCATCGGTAAGATTCATTGAGTTGTTTGTTTGTTTTTGTTTTTGTTTTTTTTAAAACATGCTTAAACAGGTTCTTCTTGGGCCACATCGCCATGCTGTGCATGGAACACACGCATGCACTTTTTTGTTTGTTTTCCCCACCCAGAGAGGACTGTTAGAGAAGTGTGGGTGTGTTCTTACCTTGTGAGGTTGCGTGCTTTTGACCAAGATCTTGCAACAGAATCATGCCAAGTGCTTTTTCTCTGGAAGGAAGGAGTATTGTTTTGTCTACACACCTAACAATGCCGTGGTTGTTTAGCTGTAATTTACAGGAACACATTAGATGATGTTGATTCATGGTCTGGAATAGTGGCTCTAACAGCAGTGCAGCTGCAAATCACGTGGCTTTTATATTATTATATTAATGTAATTATCGTTTTAATAATTAGAGCTTGTCAACAGAAACCTGTCCGGCCCGTGCTCCAGTCTGAACCCAAATGCGTGTCGTATAAAAGCTTTTACATGGGTGCAAGTATAAAACTTTCAAAAACCTAAAAAGTCTGACAAAGTCCGATGTGCATGGGGGGTCACAAAGGGGGGGGGTCAGCCCCCCTTAGGGCTCGAAAAAAAAATTAAATTACAAGTTAAAATGGTTGTCTCTCATGCAAACATTTATATTAAGTTATATGATTTGCATATTCACATCAAATGTTTAATACATTTCATCAATTCATCTGAAATAATATTTCAAGTCCAAGGCTTGATATTTCAAAACATCTAGCAACTAATTTAAATGTCAAAACAACCTTTTTTTTTTTGGCTTTTTTCACCTTTTTATTGGATACGACAGTGTGAAGAGACAGGAAATGAGTGGGAGAGATTGGAAAATGACCTTGGGTAGGAATCGAACCCGGGTCCCCAGATTCATGGTATGGTGCCTTATCCACCTGAGCCACAACACCCTTGAAACAACTGTTTTTAATATGCTTTTGCTGTGATACCTTTTTTCACAACATGTATACTTGAATAGCTGTGTTGATTTGGTCGAACAACGTGCTACATGTTTAAAACATACCACCACACATGTAGAACACTGTGAAACAACAGGCTAGTCAGGACCGCTAGTCAGTGAGCAGCGTATAAATTGAATGAAGGTTGTGGCGAAGATGAGATGAAAAGATTTGTCTCGTGCAGAGACTGTAACCCAGTAATACACTGACAGTGAGAGGGCCACCCCTATACCCCCAAAAAATCTCAACAGATTTACACAATTTGGAAAAATGACTTTTTCAGAACCATAAAAACCAGAGCTTCTGGCACATGCCGGAAAACTTGCACCCATGCACAGTTGTATGTTTCTGCAAAACCTGATGAGAGACACCAGCTTAATAGAATTCAGGAATGTGTGAAGGACATTAGACACTGGATGCTTATTAACTTCCTTCTGCTTCATTCTGACAAGACAGAAATACTTGTACAAGGACCACATGCAGTGAGAAGTAGGTTTTCTGATTACACAGTAACTCTGGATGGCCTTTCTGTTTCTTCACATGCAGCAGTAAGAGACCTTGGGGTGATCATTGATTCCAGTCTTTCATTTGAAAGACTGGAATCATGCCTGGGTTACCTTCATACCAATAACATTACCCGGATAGCTTTCTTTCGTCTCAGAAATATTGCTAACAAATATGTCGTCAATACATAACGCAGAAAAACTTGTGCATAGTAAGGGTAGGAGCAGGCTTCGCTCAATGTGTTTTTATTAATTCTGAGTGCACTGACCTAACATCGTCAGTTTAGAAAAAAAGGCAAAGAGGCCACACTATGCATACAGACATTTATTTGCACAAACGCATTTTGGCGTGTGCCTTCCACAGTGTGCACACTGAGGAAGGCACACACCGAAACGCAGAAAAACTAGTTCATGTTTTTGTTACCTCCAGGTTGGGTGATTGTAATGCTTTACTGTCTGGATGTTCCAATAAGTGCATAAACAAGCTCCAGTTAGTTCAAAATGCGGCACCAAGAGTCCTTGCTAAACGAGAAGATATGACCACATCACCTCTGTCATGCCTCATGCCTGGGTTACCTTCTGGCTCTCCCCTTTTAGTTATGCTGTCAGTTAGTTTTGCCGGAGTCCCTGCTTGCACTCAGTGCAAATTGTATACTGTTCTTACACATTAGGTGACATTGGGCACAACGACCAACCTGTGTTTCTCTCTCTCTCCCTCCCTCCCTCCATTCACGCAGTCCGTCCCTCCGAGTTACATGTCGATCCCGACCTCTTCTGCTCTTCAGACCTGCCTGATCTATCCTCACACCCTACATCTGGCCGGAGTCTCATCACGTTGCTCCTATGGAGGACGGCCCCATATGGACAGTCGAAAATCGCACTTGGAAGATGGCTCTGGACACTTACAGTAATTCTTTTATGGCTGAGGACCACAATTAGCTTGCTAACTTTAGGACTGCAGTTGTCATGAACAGTTTTGCACTCAAGTTTTCATTAATGACCAGTTTATAACTTCAACAAAGCAGACTTCATGTAAAAACTACAATGAATTTCCTGGTTTCACAGTTATAGTTTGTGACTACATAGGACACTGTTATAGAAGCAAGTTATTTATAATCATGTTCTGTCATCACCCAAATGAGGATGGGTTACCTTTTGAGTCTGGTTCCTCTCGAGGTTTCTTAATGTCATCCGAGAGAGTTTTTCCCTTGCCACCATCGCCAGAGTCTTGCTCATTAGGGATAGATTAGCGATAAAATTAGCTCAAGTTAATAATTTTCTGTGAAGCTGCTTTGCGACAATATCTATTGTTAAAAGCGCTATAAAATAAACTTGACTTGGGATATTAATACAGACAAAGGGACACAAACTATATATAAATTCCAGAGGATGGAGCAACTTGGTGTAGCTATAGTCCTGCTCATCTTCTAAAGAAATTTCTATTGCAGCGCATTGCGTTACCCTTCACCAACATTTCCAAAGAGCTGTGGTATATCACACTCTCCTGACAGCACATAAAAGGGTATCCAAGTTTGTCTATCACCTATATTTCCTCTTGATATGTTTAGCTGCATTGTGCTTGTGTATGGTGGTCACAGAAGTTGTGACAGCGTTGCACTGCACTTTTAATTCTCTCTCTGCAAAGTCTGAAAAGATCATCCACACAAATTACTCCACCTACTAACAATTGCTCTCTAGACAGTAGCGTGTGCCTCAGTCAACGTGTTTGGTGCGGCAGATCGCAGATTCAGAACAAGTAGCACATGTTATAGTTACAGCATTGACCAGTGATTTAAGTCAGTGCATTAAGGTTAAATAAAACACATACCAAATTAAATACCTTTGTGAAAATCAACAGAAATGTGAGTCTTGCTGTTGGGATGACTGACATCAGCAGCCCATTGTACATACTTATCCACTGACTACAAACAGCAACCAATTACTGGACGAGGTTGAACAAAATATTGTGATGTTAGTGGCGAACAAGCAATTGCTGATGCTGAAAGGCAGAAGCAAATAATTGCTTGTGAGACACTAAGAAATTAAGATATTTTGTGAAAGCAGAGTTCAAAAATTTTTGATTAAAATTTTTTTTTTTTGAAATACCGATTATAAAAGTTCGCACAACATGTTTTCACAGTTTTTACTTTCAATTAAAGAAGTCAAGTCAGTGTCAGTTTAGGGAAGTGAGCCATGTTGACAAATGCGAAGTAACTGCGCATGAGCAGACCATTATTTGTAAGCAGTTATTTGCAGTCTGCTCAGCCAATCAAAACGGTGTAAAAATAATCTGTAGGATAATTATGAGACATGATCAACTTGACCTTCAGAACCCGAGTGAGTAATTTGTCCACTGCTCTTACACACTGCACGAACACTGACCCCACACATTTGATTGGGGGGGGGGAATAAAATCATGCAATGGGCCTCACTCATCAAGCTGAAGTGTAAACCATTAGTACAAGGAATTACACAAGAAGTTTGATATTCATGAAAATCCTGTAAATTCAGAAATAACTTGATCTTTTCAGGTGCTGCAAACCCATTGCTATTTTTTTTTTTATTATTCTCATAGATCCACGTCAATTCTACCTCAAAGAGAAAAATTTTTTTTTTTTGGGGGGGGGCCCATTTTGCACTTTCAACTCTGAACTCAGCCTTTTATGGAGTTTTGGGGGCATCACCAAAAGCAAATCAGCTGTGGTATGCACAAACTTGATAATTTATGGGGGTTTGACATTTATCAACGTCAACAATACTTTTAACAAAGCATGCATAGACTTCAGAGGGTTTAGTGAGTTTGTAAAACAGTTCAATAAGAACATCTGGGCTGTAATGCTGTCTGCTGTAATGAACTATAGCATTGGAACCAACTTGAAGCACAGAGCAGCAAGCAGACCAGTGACCCTTCAAAGTATGTTTATTTGCATTTCAAACAGAAACAAAATATAGAAGTGCTTGAGGCAACGATGGTTTAATATATTAATGATGTGCACAATTAGACCTCATAAATCATTTCCCTCCTCCTACATTGTTACAGTGAGGAGTTTAGCTGGTATGCATTTGTACAGAATACTACAATGTTTGATAAATGCATGTGTTTAAAAAAAAAAGACAAATTTTATCTATGATGACCTGGCGACTTGTCCAGGGTGTACCCCGCCTTTCGCCCATAGTCAGCTGGGATAGGCTCCAGCTTGCCTGCGACCCTGTAGAACACGATAAAGCGGCTAGAGATAATGAGATGAATGAGATTATTTTTGAATTCCTATTTGGGCAAGAAGATTAATTTATTTTTTTATGTTTTCCAATAAACACTTAATTAGTTAATCAGCAGTAAATCTCTTTCACAGCCTACTACTTTCAGTAGCTATTTTTATGTACAATATCAGACACGGACTGGAAATGCACTGTAAATATTAATTTAATTACATTTTACTGTTAATTTTCTAACAATTGCAAGTTAGCTTACACATTTTGCTGTTTGCTGAAAAATCCACACATATCTGCAGATTGCAGTTCACATCAATTTAAACAATATGCTCATGTTGTTGTGGGAAAATTCTGTTCTCTTTGTGTCTGCTATTGAATGTTCTTCTTCGCAATGTTGCAAGGCTTGCAGTTACTAGTTTGAGTCAGTTTGGACAAGAAAAACAAAGATAATGGAGAGATTATATTATACTCTGTCCTCCAAGTAAATATTTCTAGTTGCTGACCACAAATAGATTTTTTCTCAGGTTACAGTAACTAACTAGTTAAATATTGCTCTTGTTTTATGAATAGCAGTCTCCTGGCCAGCTGAAACAGTGGTTTATGATTTCAAATAGCCAGAGGAGAGCACAGCTGTTAATTTCACACTCTATCTGCAATCCTTAGGGCAGAAAGAGAAATAAGTGTTCATATTTTCATATATATTTTCATATAAGTGTTCAATATTTCTCATATCTTCCTGAGCAGCCCTGTGATGACCTGGCGACTTGTCCAGGGTGTACCCCGCCTTTTGCCCGTAGTCAGCTGGGATAGGCTCCAGC
>JAODVO010000027.1:58632021-58642252 GCA_025400055.1 Notarius lentiginosus | reverse complement strand
GGTGAGAGGTGAAACGTTTTCAAGAATCTTCAAGCAAGTCCAGTTGCTCTTTTCTACCAACCACAGTTTACTATGTACCTTCAAGAGCTTTCTTTTCGGTTTGAATCCGCACCTCCAGCAGGAACGCTGAAGTGACGTACGCTGGCTTGTGAGTGTGATGTTAGCAGGAAATGTTCGCAAAGATTTTTTTATTTTGCTTTGACGCCTCAAAATTGTGCTGCATTTCCTCCGTCACATTTCAACTCAGTAAAGCCTGGACGTCACTCTTGGTCCATTTCTCCAGGTTTTCATTTTTAATGCGAACGTTAAGGGCTGTTGTTTACACGGCTAACGGTTTACATAGATTTTTTAAAACGTTGGTTGTCGGTGCTGTAATGGCTTGTGTTTGACCAATCAATGTACACTTAAGTCTACCCTGAATCTACCTTGGGATAGGAACTAAAAAAAGTCCCTCAAAACGGTGTTCTGAGAACTACTATTGGTTCTTAGCAAGAGAAATTTGAGAAGACCCTGAAACTCCGTAGTCATTTCAAAAGCGAAAGAAACTTTCTCCTAAAGTCACTACATTAGTCTCTGCAGGTCTGGTAGTCCTTTTATACATTCAGTAATTTTATAATTAATTGGTTTTTTTTTCTTGCTTATTTTTATGAATAAGTACTTTGACCCCGAGTTGAAAGCACATCTCTAAAACCACCGACAGGTTTATGAAGTTCACTGGACGGGAGAAAGGTTGAACTGCTCACCTGAGTTAGAATGTCCAGTTGCTGAACGATGTGCTCCAGTGTGCTTCTCAATGCTGGTGAAGATCCAGAGCGCTCCCTCTGCAAGTCTGTGATGCCTGGCTCCAGAGTTTCCTCTTCTTCAGATTCCTCTTGGTGTTGTGTGTGAGTAAAGGTGGAGGCCAAGCCTGTTCTGGTGCTGGGACGCTCTCTAGAGTCCGAGATCCCACTTGCGTGCCTACCCGCACCCTAAATGACAGCAAAATGAAGAAACACAAGAACAGTGAGAAGATGCGAGACCATTAAGGGAAGCTAGAAAGGATGGAAGAGTATCTGATCATTTTAATTGACGAGGTCAATTTGACTGCTCATATCCCCCGCACCATCAATTTCTTCTCGGTTTGTACCTTTGCTAATTCCCAGCCTTGTCTAGCAAAGCCAACATGCACTTCCTCTGAGAAACATGAAGCCAGCCACTGCATCCTTTCTCATGCTACATCACGGGGCAGCTGAGCAATTGGTGAACATGCCAAGTGCCCTCTACCACAATCATGAAATCATGAAACAGATGCCCATGATTGGTTAGCGATGTTTTGACCGTCATGTCATCCTTCCCACCCTGAGAGCATGAGAATTTTGCTCTCTTGGACCCTGATATGGCTGAGGAATCATCTTGATATTCACCACTTGTAACCTTGCAACCGTATGGCGAACGCTTCTCTGTTGTGCTAGTCGTGAGCCTGACTGGTCATATTTTATAAAACGTTTGTCCATAAGTTCAGAGGACATCTCAATTAACCTGAAACATGAAGACACTAAGGAGTCTCTGACACAAGTTTCCAGTATCCAAACACCTGCTGTCGTGGGTGGTTTTGCCGAAATGCTGTTGGTTCTGTAAGGGTGTAGGGCCCCTGACCTTGTGGGCCAAGCGGCACCAAGACACGGCTCATCAACAACATGGAGGACTTGGACAGGGAAGGGAAAGGAAGGCTAAAAAGCAAGGGGGTTGGGTTGTCCACACATTCCTGCCCTAATACAGGAAGAAAATCGATTGCAGCTCCTTGCTTCCTGAGACGCGTCCTGACTTCAAAGGCCAGCGGTGGAGAGACAGAAGCATGGCCTGGGAGAGGAAGAGGGCTATTGGGGAGGAGGAGGTGAACAAAGCAGCCAGTGTGTAGCCCAGCCAGCTTGAGGGTCCCCTCCTGCAGCCGCAGGCCACATCTGGGAAACATCTGTTCTCCTCGTTTGTGAGCTCCTTGCTTTCCAGACCTTGCTGCCTCATGGGGTTTTTTTTGTTGTTGTTGTTGGTTCTTCCTCTCCACCTCATCACACAGGAAGCTCAAGTGCAATGAGGCAGAAACTGGGGGAGAGGATAATGGTGATTGCCTGGCTGCCAATCAAATACCCATCAAGCAGAAACTTCTGACTAGGTCTCATGTTGAAAAGTGAAAACTAGGACACGGGCACTTTGTCGCATCAACCTGGAAAACTGGGTGACAAGTGGAAAAACATTCATTCAAACTCAAAGGCTCTGAGGGTCCACTGGCCAGGCATGGAATTGGAGAACATTTCCCGCTGGAAGATGTGCCTTCACCGGGGAGGGTCAAGGGTAAAATATGCTTCCTCTGAAATGTGTGCAAATCTGCCATCACATCTTTTCAACCCACTGCTCATGCGTACACAGATGAAAACGCTCGAAGGCGATGTTAACTGCTATCTTCCGCATACATGACTTCACAGTCTGCCAAGACTGTCTACAACAGTAATATCACTCAGATCATATGGTGGAAAGAACCAACTTTTCTCTCCTCGAAAGCCAGGTTTGCTCTCCTGGACTCTTGCCCATGGGCAGCTGTGGCATTGATATTCAAACTTGCGCAGTCCGGATAAGGTGGATTCTTTCCTATTTTGCCACTTGTTAATTGTTAACTTTTTTTTCCACCCTTCTCACATGACATTGCTTCTAGGAATGGCCATTTGAAAGCATCCTGTTGGTTATCACCATTATGGTTAAACCATATCTTGCAGACAGTCAGTCATTTGACCCAATTTGTTCAAATGGCACAATTCCAGCCATTCATCTCCACACAGTCATTCAAGCAGCTTGATGACCAGGAGAGTAGAGTTATATAACAAAAACCTGAGCACCATATATAGCCAAGTGATGGTGCGATCCCGACAGCATGTTCAGAGGGACTGAAGTGGGCACAGGTGGGTCATTAGAGCGTGAATATAATCATTCAGCTCTGGAGGACAGACCCACTGCCATTATGTTGGCCGAGTTATAATTTATGTCAACAGGCTCGCTGGCTGCTAAACAGGTACTTGGCCTGCACCGAGCCAATGGGAATATTTATGAGCTCCTTGAGCTTCACAGAAAAGCCCAGACAAGCCTTTGAAATATCACACAGCTCCTCGTGCTGCGGCCCAGGCATGGAACGCTATGAGAGCTCAGAGTGATCGTGGAAAATCGTGTCCTCTCCTAACTCCATTAATAAAACGAAAACTCAGTCACGTGGCTTTTCACTGCGGTATAATCCTGACATTACTGTTTCAGTGCAGCTGATTTAAAGCCTGCGAGTAAAACCAAAACCTCATGTTCACACTTTTGCACTAACAGACGTTTCACAGTTCCAACAGAGGTCAAGATTTTTCAGTGACACAGTATGCAATTTAGGTATGTAGATATTCTTTCCTTTTTATCCGGTTAAGAAAAAAAAATAGCCTCAATCATGCTGTATCTCATACCAGCCACTGTTGTTGTGTGCGAGTTTGAAAGACGATCAATCCTGTGGGAGGAGTAGCGACTTTTGTGAAATTGTATATGACCCCTGTGTAGCCTCATCCATGGAAGGATATATTGTTGGAATATGTCTTTAGAGTCTTTTGGGCGAGTTTCAGTGAAAACATTCCCAGCATTTTACGAAGAGTAGCGTTTAATGTGACGACTCACCCAAAGATTTCACACACCCGTAAAATCGTAAATATGACGGGTGACGCCACCATCTTGGCAGTTTTTATGCACACCCACCTGAGGAACATTGATTGTGAATTTGATCAAAATCTGATGAATCCTGTAGGAGTAGCAGCGATTTTTGTAAATTGTGGATGGATCACGAACAGATGGATGACGCGTGATCGCGCAAGATCATCTGGCCTGGCCTACAGCTGGATTAGCTAATTAGAATACATGTCATAGTATACGTCATACCCTTGTGCTGTTGATTCATTTTTTCAGGGTTATATTAATGCACTCGTGAATTTGCATTTGGCATAGTCATGTGGTTTTATGAACCTAATCTTCCGTGCTGCCTCAAGGCAACTTGGAAGAGTTGAAAATAATTTATACAGTCAAGTTTAAAGAAGGTCTTTCCTCCTCCATGAAGTGGGTTATGCAGCGCCAGATGCCAACCTGGAATTTATACCCTCGCGTTATTAGAGTTGAAAGCTTCCGAAACCACATCATGAGATTTATGACAAAAGAATGTCTCTCTGATCACATAAGGATCCAAATTCTTCTTGAAACAACTGGTTTAACCCCAATTGTCCTTCTCATCAAAAGCTAAACACTCAAACTTTACGGTCACGTCAAATGTAGTACAAAAGGACTGTAAAAAATGTGTTTCGAAGGAATGATAACTGGTAAAAGAAGCGCGAATGAAAAAGATGGCATGAGAACATCTATAATTGGTCAGAGCTCAACCGTGACACTCTAAACCAAGCCAACCAGAATCGGGAACTTTGGAGAGAACCAAGTCATGTGAGTGCACGTTTTGCCACAGGTGGAGATAGTGTTCTATAATAACGCACTCATTAACGGCTCACTTACAAGGAGTTTCCGGCAGACACTCAACAAAAATATTTAAAACTAGACAGTAATATGCGCCAACTTGTACAAACTGGGACGTCTGGTCACCGTACACTATACTGTAGATCCGGAACGGTAAGAGATAGAGAATGACGCTTAGTGAGGAAAAGTTGTGGCCTGCCGCCCTGAAGAAGAAAGAAAAAAAAAGAAAGCCGATTGAAAAAAAACCCTCGTTTTTCAAGCATCATTCCAGATCAGTGATTGCGATCAGCACCAAAAGTCATAGCAACGTAATTCAGCCCAGAGAGATTGTTCATGTGAAATTTGGTGATGACTGGTTGAAAACTGAGGGAGAAATAGCATCCTAAAAAACACTAGGATACTACTACTAATAATAATAAAGATCCTAAGTGAGAGTAAGCATTTGCGCCAGCACTGTTAGCGCAAATTAATAAAATGTGTGTTGATATAGTGGAGGTTCTGGAAGGAGTCTCCAGTATCAGTCAGAGGTTAAAGTGTAACCTTTTTAAAAGCTTTCCAACATGGGGAAGTCTTCAAGACAAAGTCGTTTATGCTTTCCATTCCTTGGCAGCATGACACGCTGCATTTCTTTGTACTATTAACTTCAGGAGAAAGGGAAAGAGAATGTAGGCTTTCATTAACCAGGCCGAGAGCACGGCTACCAAAAACAACTCTAAGCCATTGAATGGACCACAGCCAATCAGATGGCTAGTTAAACCCTGTGAGAAGTGGCTAATCGCTAAGAAAATCTGTAATGCTGTGTGGGAACGTAGAAAGCCAGACTCAGTGTGGTGACGGCGCTAACCCTAGGGTGATTTGCTGCATATATATATATATATATAATATGGGATTGTGTAGATGAAGGCAAACGAGCGATTAGATGACCACAAGTCCTGGAGGAAAATCATATTCAGAAGTCCCCTCCCCCCCAAACAAAAAACAAGACTTGCCCATTGGAAATCAAAACGGCTGACAATCCACCATCCTGTCTGAATTAATTTGGTGGTTAATTAACTCTCTTTTGAAACATTTTGTCCAGTTCCTGAACCAATAGGTGAGCTAACTCATAACTGTATCTACCCCAAAAATTTTTTTCAAGTGTTTGAATGTTAAAACACCACTTCAGCTAAGGTCTCACATAGCCGGAATCACTTCATGGTAGACACTGGTAGATGATTTTGAGCCTTCCAGGGGTCAGCCGGCATGTCTTCCAGGCCATTCCATCGGGAGCTACCTTAACACCTGGGAAGGCGTGGCTTCCATCCCCGTAAAGTTTTGTCATGTTGAAAATTGCCATGGGTCAAGCACTGGATGAATTCACCCGTTGCAAGCATGAAGGCATCTGTGAGCATCCTTGAGGCTTACGTGGGTTACCAGAGCACTTCATCACAACCATCGAACTCGGAATGTTCACTGAACAACATTCTGCAGAAAGTGAAAAAAAGTTTGCCTTGCCGTGGCTATGTCGTACTGCCGTCGTGAAAGCAGTACACACTGCAGTCATTGCCGCAAGACCATACATTGCTGCTGCCATTGGTTTACTGGCCTCTTCTGTTGCTACCGTGGTGGCTACCTCGGTTTCGTTTGCATATTTACTCCACCCAAATTTAATGTGCCAGAATGGCCATGGTAGCTCCAGCTATGGTTCTCGCGGATCAACCAGCTACGTGTGACATCAGCTTTATGCTAAAATACTTGCACAGGATACAAGCATTGCGCTGCTATGAAAATGAGAAAAATGTTTATTTCCGATCATAACAAATAGGTTCCTATGAACCAGTTATGGAGGGAGTACACAGGAACAGAGGAACCGCTTTTCCCTTCAATTCCATTCACTAAAACACATTAAGCGATTAGGAGCGTAACGCCTCCCGTCTCGTGATGAAGATGAGAACATTTCCCTTGTCACAGGATGCCCTGTAATGGCATTAAAGTGAGCACTCCCTAGTACAAGGAAGCCTTAGTGAAATCAAAGGCAGCATTAGCTTTTGACCCGTCGCCCACTCCTTCATCCAGTTCATTTCAGTCTTCAACGACTCGCTCGCCTCTTTATCAGCTTCGGTGCAGATCAAAGTCTGGTTTCCGCTGTGTGGAGTACCTGCTCGAGGAAGCCTAATGGAGATAAAGCTCCACTCTGGCTCCACTCACATGCTTCATCTTGATGTGTGTGCACCATATACTTCTTGCTGTGCTTCTCAAAATGGATCGGGAGGCACCCGAAGCGGCCCTCAAATCCTGTATGCATACTCGTGTATATTCTTTATTCACGTTAAACCCAAAAAGAATATAAATAAAAGATATCAGTGGAAAGTAAGATTATGTCCAGCAATATGGTGTGAGCCAATCAAGACCTCGTTTAACCTACAGCAAGTCAGAAATCCACATCACGGCTGCCTTTGCAGATATTTTGGTGAGCTTCCTTTGCCTTTTGCTGAGTGAAGCAAGCGGAGATGACCACCGATGCTGGCGGATACAGCGGAAATGTGAAACCAACACTTGTCATGTTGAATGTAGGCCATTTCCTGCCAAGGGAAGTGAGCCATAGCCATCTGAAGCTGCTTCCTGGGACTGAGAAAAGAGGGCCGTGACTCGACAGGGCCCTGGAATTACTTCAAGACCATGGAATTCGAAAAAGTTCCAAAATATCTCCTTGCTTTTAGAACAAAAAATGTTGTTTGAAAGTACATGAAATTCTCAATCCTGATTGGCCAGAGGACTTGGGTTTTATTATTGTTAATTCTCTACAACATCAGCTCTGACATTAGTGCAGCTCCAAATCCCAGCTTCGCATTAACGGCCTCGTTCTAATACGTATGCTACGTCAAGTATGCTGATAAACACCATCTCTTTTTGCACAGAGATCGTCCACAGCTGCCACGAAATCTGCACTGTTTTATAATCAGCTTTTTGCCTTGCAGTTGATGACGACGACGATATACTTCGACTGGGATTACTGTAGCGTGTGAAAACGTTAATCGTGCAGTTAGAAACATGAATCCTGGACAATGATGATAGTAGTGTCTGTACTTGATGCTCGTGCTCTGTCTTGTTCTCTCAGGCCGGTTTGTCAAGGCTGCATTATTATCAGTTTCCTGCACCTCGTGAAAGACCAGGTCACAGGATATAGCGCTCTTGTGCAATCGAGCAAACCGCTTATCCGAGAAACGGCAGCAACAGATCTGTCAGGAAACGCATGATAACAGACAGGAAAGAGAAAGAGCAGCGCAGGGCAGATAATGCACCAATATTAGCCTGGTGATTGGCGCTGAATGGCTTTCTGAAGAAACGGGGGAGATTCCTACGGAAATGGGTGAAGTGGGGGAGGAAAAAATAAAAATGACAAAAAAAAAAAAACAGGCGAAGGCTTCATCTTGACAAAATTCCTGTGTGAAGTGCAGTCTGTCACCGAGATCCCACTGAGAAGATGAGTCATCGGACAAGAACAAGCAAGCCAGAGTGTGTGTGTGTGTGTGTGCACCGCTCCAGATATTCAGTAAGCTGTTTGGGCTGGCTGTGATTATCCCAATCACGAGGCGATAAAGTACTGCAGAGATTCAAATCATCGCTAATGTTCTCCTCATGAACAAGTGCTGTCATTATCCTGATGTTTTTATTTCACCCTTTAACGTATCGCATTGTAGAAACACAGTCTTGCAACCAGATGGACTTAAAAACTGTGCACATAAAACCCTCGCTGAATGATTCATATCGACTCGGTTAAGTCGTGATGAGAAGATGCAGTGCTAAATAACCTGCAGCCTAAAATGCCTAGTGTCTGCTGTTCAGAGCTGGTTATTGTTCGAGTCCTGTCAGGAAACCCAGTTTGGCAGAAACGCAGGCGAAGCTCAACAAACCGGCTTGCGTCCAAAGGAAATTTAGCTCCTTATATAAAAGACGTTAGCACAGATGAATCATATCACGGTGGAGGCTAAGCCTCTTGACTGTGCCGTATAAACAGGGATAACATGGTAGCCAGGACAGGCATCGAGTCACTGCCTCCGACATTCATACATTTTCGTGTAAGGAGAAGAAATGTGGAAAGACTCACTGCTAGAAGTGAGAAGGCTCCACACAGACTGAAGCTGTAACATAAAAAAACAGTGCACTCAAAAAACAAACAACAACAACAACGTCTACATGGGACGTTGATTTGCGCACATTCTTTCGAAAACCTTTTTCATGATATGAAAGAAGGAAGAGTAACGATGATTATGTGTAGACTACGCCGTGTTGGTGTGGTTTACAGCCTGGACAGGCAGACCAGGTGAGCTCACATGGCAGATACAAATTAGCGCTCGCTGTGGCGCTTCAGAACAGGAAGCCATTAGCACGGCATTACCCAGCGGACTCGGGCCAGGAAATTAAATCCGCCCGTCTTCGAGAAACTGATGTCACCGTTCTGCCTGTGGGTAATGGATCATTACTGCCTTCCGTTACGAGGCTGAGAGGTGGACTGAGTGGGGGGTCAGAGACAGAGAGACTGCACGCGTGAGAGAGACAGACAGGAGAGAGGACTGCTCATGTATTCAAGTGTAAAGAGCACACACTATATTCCAGCTGGAAGTCTGGTTTCAAACTCTTGTTGAAAGGGTTAAAAGAAAAAAAAAGTGGACGTGAAACACTCAAAGTCAGTGCTGTATCTGGCTAAAAGTAAAGCAAACTACCCGTTCTGTAGCTGTATTCAACGACAGGTTGTAACTCGTAACTTCCGACTGAAAAGAAAACAACACCTCGGAATTCCTACTCAAGAACTCGGGATCCAGTTTTTTTTTTTGAATTCTCCTTTTTGTTGTTGTTTTTTTAGTTCTGATATTTCTAGTTTATTTTTTAAGCATTTACTTTAAACACTGAAAGGAGTTCTAGTTTTAGCAAACTATATCCACACCATGAAATGTGGACCGATTCAGTTGAAAACCCCCAGGCGCTGGCAGGAAGATAATGTTGGTTTACTGTTTAACCCAGTGGTCCAATCATTAACACCAGGGTCAACAACACGCTGTGACTCAGGCAGCGCCGTTATCTGCTGCAGATAGAACACAGCCCACGGACACCTCATTCAGCTGTGTTTGAACACTCCCGCACATCCGGTGTGCTATTCACACTGCGTGCAGTCATATCCACTTCCCTTATGCTTTTAGAGGAGCAAATCTGGGAGAGAGATAACGCAATGACTGGTAGTGAAGTTAAACATGAGCATATTGTGTATGAGGGGAATATCATTGCTGAATAAAACTACAGGTTGAAATGTTAAAAAAAAAAAAACCTGTACGTTTTAATACGGAGGGGTGTTAAAACATTTCATGAATTGCTAATAATATTATGAGCACTAGTAGTAGTAGTGGTGGTGGTAATACAACCACGTTTGCCAAAAATCAATCAATTAATTAATTAAAAAAAATTGGAATGCAGTGTAAAACATCAATAAAAACAGAATGTGATGATTGGCAACTCATAGAAACCCTACATTTCACTAAAAACAGTACAAAGACTAACTGAAAAATTGTTTTTTTGAAAAATATGCGCTCATTTTGGGGCGGCAAGGTGGTGTAGTGGTTAGCGCTGTCACCGCACAGCAAGAAGGTCCGGGTTCGAGCCCCGTGGCCGGCGAGGGCCTTTCTATGTGGAGTTTGCATGTTCTCCCCGTGTCCGCGTGGGTTTCCTCCGGGTGCTCCGGTTTCCCCCA
>JAODVO010000027.1:57895323-57906262 GCA_025400055.1 Notarius lentiginosus | reverse complement strand
GGTAAACACCTTAAGACTGAGTATGGCCTCCTTGATGTTCCTGATTTGAGCCATCAATTTATTATTCGATGAAAATGCACTGGGAATCTGGACTATTTGATTTATGCGATGTTGCTCATCCAAGCAAAAAAGCCAAAGTTAAACATCCAGTCGGATTCTGTACGTGCCAAGGTTTTTACTTGATGCACTCTCTTGGGACTTTATAAAAACTCGAACTAACTCGTAATCACCTTAAACACTTTATTTGACTCTGATGATGATGTCAAAATGTCAGTTTTTTGTATTTTGGGGGGGTTTCGTTTTCGAGTCGAGTTTTGATTTCGTTCTCGGTTACTTCAGCCAAGTGCTCCACCATCTTGTTTTTCTCTTCTCATGGTATATGAGCTGATAGCCTAGTAGTAGTGTAACCAATCAGAGCACATGATTGCTCATATCCAGTGAATGTGGATAGAATAAACAGTATTGTGTGTTGTTCTTTCTGAAATAAAAACACATTTTTTCAATTCGATTTAGTTTTCGTCTCTGATTATGTACAGTGTCTGCCATACAAATTCCTGTAAATGAGCTGTTACTATAGAAACCATAATGTATTGCAACACTTTCTGACCATTGAGAATCACTGAGCGTTCATCAGCGCTTCAGTATAAATATTTAATAACTGATGAAATAAAGACAGACTTTTGGACCTGACTGTGTGTCTAATGAATGCCATAGAGATATGTTGTTGATGTTGTTGTTGTTGTTGTTGTTTTCTCTTCTTCTCAGGCATTTAAAATATTGATTGGATTTTGATTTTCAGCGTGTGTTAGTTTTTGGTATTGATCTAAAATGTCTAAATCAATACAAAGTTACAGAACAATATGTTTAAAGGATGTTGTGTTGAATAAGTTTCATTCTTTCTGTTCTACAAATTCGTCGAACCGCCTCAATAAGAGATGATCGTTTACATTCAGAGAAAATAAAAACATGGGATAAATAAATTAATAAATAAAGTCAGCGAAATTGGCTGAAGTCAACGAGTTCCCATCTAATGAGGCCAAATAATCGAATGTAAATAGTTAATCAAAAATAATCTTCATATAGTACTTTTACCTCAAAAACCGATATCTTTTTTATAGATAATAGCTTTATTTCTACAGCATTTCATGCATTTTTAATTCAGCATTCTCATCTTGGTGCTCTTGACGCACCATCAGGAAAACAAAAAGGTTGAATTTGTAATATACACAATAGCAGTGTAAAGCATATGTTCGTTTAGTAATGTCGGGTTCAGCAATTCTTTCGTAGAAATCCATTTGGAAAAAAAAAAAGCAAGCAGATGCCTTTTTTTTTAGATGCTGGTGTCACTGCTGCTGTACCCAGAATGCATTGCTGATGCCCTGGATAGCAGTCTCATGGTAGTCTCTCGGGATCATGGATTTCATGATGTATGTGATTTCATGTGCATATGTTTTAAATAAAGTTGATAGACATCTGCTTTTCGATGTTTAGTTGCTCCATCACATCTACAATGAAAAACTTCACGTCGCATGATGTCCCATGTGTGATTTACTTCTGTTTATAGGTATAATTCACAAATCAGCTCTTTAAAATGTATTTCTGAAAAGGCATCAATGTTCTAGGCAGGCGTTGATGTTTTTGATCTACGTCAGTGTTTCTTCATCCTGCTCCTGGAGAACCCCAGTCTTGGCCATTTTCATAGTTTCCCTTCCACTAAGTCACTTGATTCTACTCATCAGCGAAGTTGAACGGCGAGTTAATGTTTAAGAGTGCCAGTTGTTGGACTGTATGAGAGGATCTGAATAAAATCTCAGCTGAATTCGATACGAGACTGTGTGATAATGTGTTCTTCATTTTAGACGATAATAATGACAATCATCTAACGATAGAGCTGTAATTAAAGAAAATTACTGTGTGCTATTTACCTAATTGATCTGGAAATTAGCTCTTGCAGAAAGTGAGCTTGAGGTAATTAGGCTTTTTTCTGACCATTAGCATGTTTCATTTAAGTTACGCTATTGTGAATAGTACCTGTGGCTGTAGAATAAAATAGGCACCATCCTATCGATGGATTTTAGACGAGGATCCGAGCAGCACTTACACTCAGAGATTTTAAATGCTGCTAATGAGTGTTATAGCTTTCATTCACCCAAACGTTCAGGGTTTTGATCCTCCAGGACCAGGATTGAGAAACGCTTCTCTACATGACTGGATATCACCTGGCAGGGAACCTCAAAACACGGACGCTTCAACTACCTCAAGGAAATTGAATCAAATGCAACTGGACTTGGTTTTAAGTCTTTGAAGCTGTTTCACCTCTCATCCAAGAGGCTTCATCAGTTCACTTCATCAGCTTATCTGACTAGACTGGGCTAGTCTGACCAGCTGGTTTGAATACCCAGTTAATTAACCTCTATGGAGTCGTTATGAAGGCTCCTGATGTTGTTGTTTCTCTAGTGCTCCAAGGTGTGATATAATCTTTGGCATCAACTTCATTAGTCCTCCATTTTGTTGTAACAACAATCGTTTGGGGTCGTTAGAGTTGCTGGAGTCATATAAGGCCATTTCTGAACGACCGTTGTTCTTGAAGGCTAAGGTGTGAAATCTTCTGGGTAGGGATGAAAGGACAGCATTGTAAGTGAGAGATAGACGGTGTCACAGACCTCCTCTTTTGAGGGATGGTTTTTCCAATTTCACATAGATGGCTTCCTTTATGTCTGTGAAGGTTCTCAGTCATCCAGGTCATTGTAAACTGTAGGCGCTAAAGAAGGCAATTGGACTTGCTTGAAATTCTTGAAGATGTCTTGAAGAGACTCTGCTGTCTATTTACACCTAAAGGAGAAGGCACACTCCTTTAAGGACAGCATTGTACACTTTTTGGACAGGGAAGACAGATGGTTTGAAAGAGGAGTAAAGGAAGCCATCATAGGTGCTAAATAAGGCAACTGGACTTGCTTGAAATTCTTGAAGACATTTCACCTCTCATCTGAAAGACTTCTTCAGTTATCTCTGTCTAGTAGGGAGTTCCAGGTATTTGTCCTCTAGTGGACCAAAAGCAACCCTAAGGGGAGTCATTGAAGTCACATGGGTCGTTGATACACTCAGTCATCTTGTAGGTGTTAGGGTCCCTGGAGGCTGGGTGTGAATGGTGTTAACACCCTAGAGGGTCATTAGGGTGATGTGTCATCCACATCAAGATTCAGCTGACTTCAGTGACTCACATGATGGCAGAGAGAGCCAACAACCCACAGATCACCCTAACAACCCTCTAGGCTGCTAACACTGTTCACACCCGGCCTCCAGTGACCCTAACAACTACAGGATGACCGAGAGGGTCAATGACCCATGTGACCTCAACGACTCTCCTTCGGGCTGCTTTTGGCCCACGAGAGGATAAATACCTGGAACTCACCACTAGTCAGACAGAACTGAAGAAGCCTTTCGGATGAGAGGTGAAATGTCTTCAAGAATTTCAAGCAAGTACAGTTGCCTTCTTTAGCACCTATAGTTTACGATGAGCTGGATGACTGAGAACCTTTACAGATGTGTTCTGTTGTCATATCAATGCTGGCTTTGGCTGTGAATCTTGCTTCTTGAGGTTCATCACAGCCTTATGATACAGCCGCTTTGAACTCAATTTCCTTTTGGCAACCACCATTACCTTATTCTAATCATCTGACTCCTGATTATGCACACTTATTTTCAGTTTCCACCTTGATTACTTTGGTTATTATGATCAAGCACATGAGAAGAGGCAGTTTGAACTGGCAGGCAAAACATGATTATTCTCATCTGCGTCTTATTACTGCCAATCTACTTACTGTATGTGTGTTTCTTTGTGGTTTCAGTAACCCCGTAAACAGAATAAGAGAGTGTGGCATAGTTGGCAAAACTTGCAATACATACACATGTGTGGAGTGAACTTGAACCTTGAACTCGAATGGGGCAAGAGCTACAAGCTCATGACAGCCCCTCTTCTGGTGGTTTGTCTTGCTTGAATGAGCTTTTGAAAGTATGCTGAAAAGTATGGCAAAAATAAACGTGGGCCACTGATAATCCTGAGTCCTTCCCTTGAGCTTTTTGAATGTGTGGCAGCTCTGTGGGAATGGCCAGCTTGAGTATCTGAGCATCAACAGGGCAAGCCTGCAGCAGGTCAGCCAGACACCAGAGGAGCACTGCCAATGCTTCTGGTAGCTGCAGCTCACTGAGGCCTTTGCTTACATGTAGCAACAAAAGGACTCCTGTCACTGGTGGTTGATGGTGTAGAAGCAGGATGCAGAACAACTCATCAAGCTGGTGGTAATGGAGCAGTTTCTCTCTTGACTCTGAACAGGAACAGAGGAGTGGATCCAGTCCCACTGGCCTGTGTCTCTGGATGAAGCCCTTCAACTGGTGGAAGATCACCTAGCAGTGGTGCCTGCTCCAGGCATCTCTCTCTCTCTCTCTCTCTCTCTCTCTCTCTCTCTCTCTCTGTCTCCTCCTATGGTTCCAGCTCCCTGAAACCAACACCCTGGACCTGGTTTCTACTCTGCTTTTCCTCCAGTTCTTGGGACTGAAAAGCCATAGGGAACTGCTACTCATCATAATCCCATGGCTGGGCATTTATGTCAGGATACAACACTAAAGCATCTTATGGCCCATTTATATTGGTTGAGGATTTGTAGCAATGTTTACAGGTGGTGTATGGCATGTTGCGAATGCCAACTGGTGAATCAGCTAGCTATCTCACAAGCAGCATTGCACCCTCTTCCATTTATCAAGGTCCTCTTTGAAAGAACTGCCATGGACTTTATTGGGCCATTAGAATTGACTACATGAAGACATGGCTTTGTGTTAGTTTTAGTGACCTACACAACACAATACCCCAAAACTGTGGCTCTTTGAAACATCACAGCAGGCAGAATTGGAGAGACGCTCTTCCATCTCCTGAGTTGGGATCCCGAAAGTGATCCTACCTGACTAGGGCATATCTTCTATGTACTTTACCCTTCACAAACTGTATGAGGAGGGATTAAATTGATTCACAGCAGTGTTTACCATCCGCCAATGGATGGGCTGGTTAAAGGGTGGTTAAAGGGTTTTTCAAATGCTGAAAAACATGATTCATAAGTTTGTTCATGATGACACTCATAATTGGGATAAGTGACTCAAACCCCTGTTATTTGCAGTGTAAGAGGTCCCACGAGCCTCCATGGGGTTTTCTTCATTCAAATTATTGTACAGGCACAAGCCTTATGGCATCTTAGATGTCATATGGGAAAATTGGGATGAGGGACCTTCTAAAAAAATAAAATAATATAAATCAGTACATTCTGTATTTGAGAGCAAAACTACACACCTTTAATTCACCTAACACAGGATAATTTGCATCAGGCCCAAGAATGACATTCCCAACTATACAAAAAGGGTACTTGGCTACAGCTACAGGAATTTGCACCAGAAAAGAAGGTACTCATTTTACTACCTGCATTGAGCTCTAAATTATTTGTGAAGTGAAGTCCAGCCCAGAACTTCCAAGTCCTGACCTGTACATTTGTGTTCCACTTCATGTTCCCTGTTTTCCCTGCACTGCAGAAGCACACCTGCTATGCATTTTTGCATTAGTTACTCTATATAAACACGGCGTGGAGAATGACGCAACATGGAAATATACTTGCTGTCATGTCAAGTCTTGCTTGTGGTTTTGTTCTGTTTTTCTTCTCTCTCTCTTTTTACTCTGGACACTTTTTTTTATTATGAGTTTTGCCTGCCATTTTTCAGATTACATGTAGGATTATACTGACTGAGTGTTTTAGGATTGCAAGTTTTGCCTGCCATTTTTTTCTTCGGATTATACGTTGGATTATAAATGACTTTGACTCTGTTTTTGAATTAAGACTTGCCTGCCATTCTTGGATTCTTGCTCTGGATTTTGACTGTGTTTGCTGAGACTGATCCCAGCCTGTGCTCTCCATCGCAGAGTTGTTGCTATCGACTAACCCAATTTCCAGAAAAGTTGGGATATTTTCAAAAGTGCAATAAAAACAAAAATCCTTTATTTAACTGACAAAAGTACAAAGAAAAAAGTTCAATACTTTTACTGACCAACTTAACTGTATTTTGTAAATATAAACAAAGTTAGAATTTGATCCCTGCAACATACTCAAAAAAAAGTTGGGGCAAAGGCAAAATAAGACTGAAAAGTTTATAGGATATTCAAGTAACTCCATTTTGGAAGATTCTACAATATGCAGGTTAATTGGGAACATGATTGAATATAAAATGAGCATGCACCAAAGGTTCAGTCTTTGCAAGCATGGATGGGTCATGGCTCGCTCCTTTGTGCCAAAATTCATGAGAGAATTGTTTGTCAATTCAAAAATAATATTTCTCAATGCAAGATTTTACATCTTTCAAAATCTACAGTACATAATATTGTGATAAGATTCAGGGAATTTGGAGATATCTCAGTGTGTAAAGGGCAAGGTCAAAAACTACTGTTGAATGTGCATGACCTTGAAAGTGAAGGTCGAACTAGAAACTGTCACGCAAATCTGACAAATATAGCCACATGCGCTCAGGAGTACTTCAGAAAACCATTGTGACTTAACACAGTCTACTGCTGTATCCAGAAATATAACCTGAACCTGTATTATGCAAGGAGGAAGTCATTCATCAATTCTATGCAGGAACACCGCCGATTTCTCTGGGCCCAAACTCATCTCAGATGGACCAAAAATAAGTGAAAATATGTGCTGTGGTCAGATGAGTCCATATTTCAACTTGTTTTCAGGAAAACCAGATGTCAGGTTCTCATTGCCAAAGGTGAACATGATCTAGTTTGTTATCAGAGAAACATGCAAAAGCCAGAATCTGTGATGGGATGGGGGTACATCAGTGCCCATGGCATGGGTGAGTTGGATGTATGTGAAGGTACCATTGATATA
The DNA here is from genome assembly GCA_025400055.1 of Notarius lentiginosus. Taxonomy (NCBI): domain Eukaryota; kingdom Metazoa; phylum Chordata; class Actinopteri; order Siluriformes; family Ariidae; genus Notarius; species Notarius lentiginosus. The sequence goes on along the minus strand of JAODVO010000027.1, from coordinate 57,899,336 downwards.
TTGGAGCATATAGTGGGATTTTAGAGAGACATATTCATCAAGGCAATGACTCTTCCCAGGAAGTCCATGCTTATTTGAGTAGGCCAATGCCAGGCATCATTCTGCATGGGTTACAACAGCATGGCTTTGTAGACACAGAGTGCATGTTCTTGACTGGCCTGCTGCCAATCCAGATCTCTCTCCTGTTGAGAATGTATGGTGCATCATGAAGAGGAGAATCAGACAATGGCGACCACAGACTGTTGAGCAGCTGAATCTTCTATCAAGTAAGAATGGACAAAAATTCCAATTGTAAAACTGCAACTGCAACTTATCCTCAGTTCCCATATGATTAAAAAATGTTAAAGGAACAGTGATGTAATACAATGGTAATAATGCTTCTGTCCCGACTTTTTTGAGTATGTTTCAGGCATCAAATTCTAACTTTGCTTATATTTACAAAATACAATTAAGTTGGTCAGTAAAACTATTGAAAAGCTTTTCTTTGTACTTTTGTCAGTTAAATAAAGTTTCATGTGAATTAACAAATCCCTGAATTTTGTTTTTATTGCATTGTGGAATATAGATCAACTTTTCTTGAAATGGGGTTAGTATTAGGATATCCAACTCTCCTTCCATGGTCAGGTTCTCATTTATACCTCTTCTCACACCATTTACTGGGTATCAAGGCCTTGTTATGGTTACCTTTTACCTTTCATGCCCTTTGCCATAGAATATGTGAAAGTTGTGATCAAGTGTATTAAATTATAGCTTATAACTTCAGTACAATAAAAGGAGTGGAGGAAAAGAGGAAAGTTTCTATGATTATAAAGAATACTACAAATATATGGGTTTGTCCATGATCCCTCCATCTTCCAGGTGTATGTTAATGAAATTCAAAGGGATAAGTTGGTCAAGTGTGTAATAGATATTATGTAAGAGCTGTATTATGCCATAGACAATCAGCTGTACCTTAAGGCTAAAAAGAGCCCATTATAACATTTCTGGAGTGCATTATTCCCACTTAGAATGAAAGGAAAAAGTATAGGACAGACTTTGTGGCCAGTATGGGGCATTATGAGTATCAAGTAATATAATTTGGGCTTTATAATGCACCACCCAACGTCCATAACATTTCTTGTGTATGTCCATCCCGCTAATAACAATATAAAAAAAGGTAAAACAGAAATTGTGGTAAAGAACTTTCCAATCATTTCTAGACAGTTTAGTCAAGTGTTTCATTCTGTATCAGTCCTCTAAGGCTATATGTAAGAATTGGCTACCTGTCGAATTCATATTCCACATTCCTAAAAAATAGGGGGCAGTATATCACCAGAAAGTTGGGGTGTCAACACCTATCATAAGAAACGAGGAAATGCGCAGTCTCTCCAACAGTCCCTAGATTACAGTGTCTGGAAATGTGAGTGGATGTAGTGCACTGGGGTATGTAATCCAGTCTTTGGCTCCCATGACATATGGATCTGTGTCTCAACATATGGACAAGCCATTGCTTGCCACTGTGATTCCGTTTCTCCCTGTTGGGCCCCTTTTCTTTCTCTGGTCCCTTCTCCATCACTTCCCTTCTCTGTCAAATTTGACTGATTTAACCAACATTTTAGCTAAACAAAACAAAAGGTATACAGGTAACCATTGTTGCAGGCACAGGTATAAGAGTGCATAACTTACCAGATGGTGCTTCTGTCCCAACATGCAACGGTGTAACGTCACATTCTCTGTAACTGGAAATTAGCCAGTCTCTAGAGCAAGACAAAGAATGTATCCAAAGCCAGAAGAATTTTTCACAAGGTGCCAGGATTTCTTTTTTTATCAGATAGGACAGTGTAGAGACAGGAAATGACCGGGAGAGAGAGACAGGGAGGGATCGGGAAATGATCTCAGGTCAGAATCGAACCCGGGTCCCTGGATTTACGGTATGGCGCCTTATCCACCTGAGCCATGACACCTCCTGTGCCAGGATTTCTAATCACACCTCTGAATATAACATTTATGGTGTATGTAGATTATTTCGTGTGTGTGTGTGTATACATTAATCAAGCTGTCCTTGCTTGTGCCTAATACTTTATTCCATCTATGCAAACATTAATCATATTATTCTTGGTTAATCTCAAATCATCTTTGTTGTTTCAGACCCTCGATGGAAAGAAGCAAAATTTAACCTAGACATATGGTATATCTGAGACAAACCACCACTTCAAGCAGTTGAAGAGAAATGAAAGGAATGACAAAATACGGAATGTTCATGAATTTATTTCATACTAATAGATATATTCAAAATAGTTTTAATCACATCCAAAGGGAGTAAAAATATATAGTATTTATTAAATAAAAACAATTGTTTCCTTTGGAGGCACAAGACATAGGAAAAGCATTCATAAAATTTGAGTTAATGCAAATTTGAAAACAAAATTCAATTTCAAATCAGTGTATTGACAATTACCATATTAGTTGGATCTCTTTGCTTTAACTTTTCTTTTCTTATTTAACTTTTTTGCTATGCTATGCTCCTATATAAACATACTCATATTTCTGGCATTAATAGAACAAAGAAAAAAATGGACATTACCCTGAGAACATTTTGGGATCCCTGAATTATGTGCATTTCATTTAAATCTGGTATATATTTCTACTGACATAAGTACAGTAAATACACATTCCAAGCTAAGTTTGTGTGGCCCAACAAACACATAAAACACACAAACCATATAATTTAAACCTCATTTTACGTACATAACATGAATACATTGATTTCATTTGCTTTCGGGTAGTTGAGCTAATAATTACCTTTGAATACACACATTGAATGGCTTTGAACGGTATTAAATACATGGTGTCTAGCACTAAGGCACAAATACTTATCAATATACAAATATCCTAATTACTGTATCGCTTGAATATGACAGGAGGATTGTGTATTAGTATGAGTTGTTAATGTGGGGTTGAGGATATGAAGCAGAAGTGTGCAGTTGTGCTCTTTGGTCTGATGTCAGATGAAGCTGTGTGGGAGTAAAACATAGTGCAGTTAAGACAGAAGAAAAACATATATACCTAACAAACAACTTACAAAGATGTTTTCTCTGTATTCATACAGGTCTTGTTTATGTAGTATGAAAATAATTACTGTTTACATCCTGAAATGAATTATTTTCTTTGAATAACATGTCCTGAAATGTTTTATTCCTCTTGTACCACAGCAATTAGCCAATGAATACGATGTGCCAGACTTTTTACCCATTTATAGTTGTTCACAAAACAAGATAACACCTATTAACATTACATTATAAAAGCTAGAAACAGTCATTTCATCCCCAACCCCTCTTTTTTTCTTTCTTAAAGTTAATAAGACAAAAAAAAAAATCCATCATGTTACCCAGAAACCAAAAAGTCCTGGGCCCTGAAGACTTTCCTGTGGTGGAAAACTTACTGACTGTTACAAAGTACTGACACTGGAGACTCCTTCTATGTATGCTAGATAAACATCTCCTGACAGAAAACAATTGTTTATTTCAAGCATCCACTGTACAAGTCCCTATGAAGGAGCTGTTACTAGTTAGAACAAGTGCGTTTCCCTTTACTAGTTATTGTGTCATATTGAATGGTCTAATAGTGTTGTGGGTATCTTTTCATACGATTGAAACACAACTCTTGTGAATTATTGCTACGTTCACAAAGGATCTTGTTGGTGTAAATACAGAGTTGATCAGATACACCACCACACAAAAGCACTACCTATTTATAGAGACCTTTTTCTCAGGCAATAGGATGCATCAGATATCATCAGATTAGATTGTTTGGTCTGTAAAAAGGATTAAAATGCCTTGGAATTATTTGTTCTTTTTTTAAGGACAAATTCTGTCCTTACCCTTTCTTAATCCAGACTTCTCTTGCCTCGATAGAGTACTGCAGAAACAGAGAGTGAGAAAGTTAATTAAAACAATGTATTTACAGTGGTGCTTGAAAGTTTGTGAACCCTTTAGAATTTTCTATATTTCTGCATAAATATGACCTAAAACATC
>JAODVO010000027.1:57400744-57412580 GCA_025400055.1 Notarius lentiginosus | reverse complement strand
TTTCGCCCGTAGTCAGCTGGGATAGGATCCAGCTCGCCTGCGACCCTGTAGAACAGGATAAAGCGGCTAGAGATGATGAGATGAGATGAGAAGAAATGTTTTTGCGTCCGAATTCTGTTCCAAAAATCACTAAAAGTTTGTCCGCCATTAGATCGCAGCGATTGCATTAGGTCAGCGGTGCTGCATGTGTGATGTCATATGTGCGACTGGCTTCTTTTGCAAAGCTTTACGACGAAGAAGAAGTGACTCGGAGTGAATAAGCATGTTTTGGTTTGCTTTTAGATCAGTAATTGTCTGTCGTCTAGCTCAGAATTATATTTGGCCAGATAAAAACTACGTTAGTGTTTATTGATCTGACTAAGGGCAATGAATACATTCAAGCAACTGGCTAAACACGAGCTCCACACTTCCTGTGCGGAGGTGAGCTCTTTGGATCGGCACTTCGGACTTTAGTTTCCAGTTTTCCAGGAATGGCTCCGCGTACCAGACGTCGCTCAGACCCTTCTATGTGAATCTGCTTCACAAATTTATCTTTTTCAAAATGTACTGTATGGAGCAGACACCAAACCGTCCTGCCGGCTTGAAGTTACCACTTTTTGTCCTTACAAATCGAACCCATTTATTCCGTAAGCGTCCTGCCGACTTTGGGCTGTAATGGAGCGAAATTCTGTTTTTTTTTTTTTTTAAATCGGCTACACTTGAACAACACACCTCAGTCTTAGGACGCATGCTTTGATTTTAATTTTGTTTTGGAATTTTTAAAAAATCATTAAAAACGTGTTACACTTTGCAAAACGGATGAAGCCAGAAATGCCGCGAACTTTCAAGTGTTGCGATATGACGTCATTTCCTTTGAATTAACAATAACTCCCCAGGAACGCATTCGTGTAATGGCGGACTCAAAGAGCCAAACTTTACCAACTAAACGGAGCATGTTTCCGGTCTCGTATTCCAATAGAATTTAGACAGTAAACTATTTAACATGTCTACTTTTATAAGGTATAATTTCCAGGAGTGATGTCATTTTCATAAGACTAGCACTTTAAATGATTCTTTTGGAGGCTATATCATATGTTCTCGTCTCTTTTCGTTACTTTCCAAGTCTCAGAGCCGTAAACGAATACTGATGTTACACAAACGTGATTATATTCTGAGCTTGCATTATGTGCTGAGCTGTTCCAAACCTTCCGAAGTGTTCGGAAAGCGAGCCTGGCTTGATTAATTCAAGTTTTTATTTCATTGTCAGCACCTCCATTTTTATTCTTTGAAGCACCAAGATATGTAAATTCATCGACTTATTCAAGATTAGTGCTATAAATTTGGTCGGAAGACTGGCAACATGACAAGTTTGAGCCCAACCAATGATCGTTCATGTCCTTGCAGTCTTCAGGGAGGAGGGACAAGAGATTGTCAGTCATGGCTATCAAAGAATATGGTGTCAGAGTTGACAACCTAGGTGAGAAAAAACAAAACAACAGCATTCTGACATGCTAGATTAGATTAGATTAGAGATAAAACTTTATTGATCCCTTTGGAAGGGTTCCCTCAGGGAAATGAAGAAAGCTTGGTGGAGAAATTAGTATTCAAGTAATAATTAGAACAATTATCTGATGGAATGACGAAGGGCCGGTCTTAATCATACATGATGCTGGCTACAGTGAGAAATCTCATGCAGAAGTTTCCATGTAGTCATTTTGTCCGAAGTCGAAGTTGAACAAATATATTTGTTGCTAAATCACACTGAAAAATTGTGTGTGTGTGTTTTAATGTATTCATTTCTCTGGGTGTTTTTGAAATTGTTGCTGCTGTTGCTATGTAATCATGCTGACCCATGTAACACAAAGTCCATGTGTCAAAGGCGTGTCACGTGGCTGTGTGTGCATGTGCGACAGCTCTTTAGATCTCTCCCGACTGACGTGTAGTCATCGTGTACTAGAAACTGTGACTGACATGTGAAAGCTACACAGGGGTCATGGAGAAGGCTGGGAGTGCAGCGTGCTGTTTGTAGTGCGTGCCAGAGGCAAAGTGCAAGTCAGTTCTGAGCCGAGGGTAAAACCAGAACGGCTTCTTAATCTGAGGCGAATAGTGACACAAACGTGCTGCTTAACATGAGCTGACAAACAGCAGTCTTAAATGGCTGACTTTTATTATTTAGATTTATATTTGAGTCAAGAGAGTTAATACAGCACTAAATTCGCACGTCTCTATTTAAAACAGATTCAGGGTTGTTAAGTCAGTTTCACAGAACAGGTTCACGGCCCGAACGTGATCAGGGTCCAACATACAGATTAGGATAATGTTCTAACTGAAAACTCTTCTACACAGAACCTGTGTGGTAAGTCAGCCAGTGAGCTTACTCCTAACCACTTGACTAACCAGCGAGCTTACTCCTAAACACTTAACTAACCAACGAGCTTACTCCTAAACACTTAACTAACCAACGAGCTTACTCCTAAACACTTGACTAACCAACGAGCTTACTCCTAAACACTTAACTAACCAACGAGCTTACTCCTAAACACTTAACTAACCAACGAGCTTGCTCCTAACCACTTAACTAAGCAACTAGCTTACTCCAAACCACTTCACTAAGCAACTAGCTTACTCCAAACCACTTCACTAAGCAACTAGCTTACTCCAAACCACTTGACTAACCAACTGGCTTACTCCTAACCACTTGACTAACCAACGAGCTTACTCCTAACCACTTGACTAACCAGCGAGCTTACTCCTAACCATTTAACTAAGCAACTAGCTTACTCCTAACCATTTAACTAAGCAACTAGCTTACTCCTAACCACTTAACTAAGCAACTAGCTTACTCCTAACCACTTAACTAAGCAACTAGCTTACTCCTAACCACTTGACTAACCAACGATCTTACTCCTAAACATTTAACTAACCAACTAGCTTACTCCTAAACACTAAACCAGCTAGCCAGTTTGCTTCTAAACACTTGACTAGCCAGCTAGCATACTCCTAAACACTTAACTAACCAACTAGCTTACTTCTACACACTAAACTAACCAACTAGCTTACATCTACACACTAAACTAACCAACTAGCTTACATCTACACACTAAACTAACCAACTAGCTTGCTTCTACACACTAAACCAGCTAGCATACTCCTAAACACTTGACTAGCCAGTTAGCATACTCCTAAACACTTGACGAGCCAGCTAACTTCTAATCATTTAGCTACTCAGCCAACTTACCTCTAAACATTGAAATAACCAACTAGCTTACTTCTACACACTAAACTAGCTAGCCAGTTTACTTCTAAACACTTGACTAGCCAGCTAGCATACTCCTAAACACTTAACTAACCAGCGAGCTTACTCCTAAACACTTATCTACCCAACTAGCTTACTTCTACACACTAAACTAACCAACTAGCTTACTTCTACACACTAAACCAGCTAGCCAGTTTACTTCTAAACACTTGACTAGCCAGTTAGCATACTTCTAAACACTTAACTAACCAGCCAACTTGCTTCTACTTAACTAGCCAGCTAACTTCTAACCATTTAACTAACCAGCTAACTTACTTCTAAACACTTAACGAACCAACTAGCTTACTTCTACACACTAAACCAGCTAGCTAGTTTATTTCTAAACACTAAGCTGGCCAATTAGATTACTTCTAAACAGTTAACTAACCAGCGAGTTTACTTCTAAACGCTTAACTAACAAACTAGCTTACTTCTAAACATGTAACTAATCCCAATGAAGTCCATTTTGACCCTAAAAATGTGGCAAATTTCAAAGACTTATGCAAGCCACTATATGTACATTGCTCTTTTGACCTTTTTTGGTATTTTCCTTCTTCACTTCCGGTCCACAATAATCCTGATCCATGATAAATGAATGTCGTTCCAAAGGAATTGTGAACATAAACTCACCGGCCACTTTAGTAGGAACCTGTTGTTGATTCTAAGATCCCTGTTCTTGGCTTCAGGAGCGGATCCCAGTGTGCTCTTCTGTTTGCTGTTGCATGCCGAGATGCTTTTCTGCTCACCACGATTGTAAAGAGTGGTTATATGAGTTACTATATCCTTCCTGGCAAAAAAAAAAGCTCTGTCCATTTCCCTCTGACATCTCTTATCAACAAGACGTTTGTTTCCACCCACAGAACTGTCGCTCGCTCACTCAGTGTTTTTTTTGTTTTTCGCACCATTCTGTGTAAACTCTAGAGACTGTTGTGTGAGAAAACCCCAGGAGATCAGCAGTTTCTGAAATACTCAAACCTCATACTCATCTGGCTCAAACCAACACCCATACCGCAGTGATTGTGTGAAAGTGATACTTTTGAGATCACAATTGTTCCCATTCTGATGCTCGAATGACGTGAACGTTAACTGAAGCTCTTGCTTCGTATCTGCGTGATCTGATGCATCGTGCTGCTGGCAAACAGCATGTGTTCCTAATAAACTGACCAGTGAGTGTATAAACGGTATATTTTTCTTTGTTGAATAACCGCATGCTGACTGATCAGTCCATTGTTCATCTTCGAGCATATGCTGTAAAAGTCATCAAACATTTCAGAACCCACATCCTATCCTCTGTGGCTGGATGTTTTCTGTTTGTAGGTAGAAACAAAGTGTAGGAATGATTTGCATCAAAGACACCGTAGGTGTCGAGAAGTTCGCTATGTCCCTTTGGCTTTTCCCTTCTTCTCTCAGTCACAGAATAACAAGTGAGCAAACGAAATAGCTCTAAATATAGTGTGGAAAATGATCTCTTTTGACCTTGGCTAGTTTCACCCTCAACTTTCAGAGACACCTACAACAAAAACCCATTTCAGCAAGTCAGATAGATAGATCGCGACACTCTGAAAGCTTGAAAGCATCAACCAGGCTGTACTTTCGCCCGGACTTCTTTATTGGATGCTAAGTGGGAACGGTCCAGGTGAATACACGCTCTCGACGTGTGAAAAGGTCACTCGCGACAGCTCGTAGCGCTTCAGCGTTGACCTCCGTTCAGGCCCACATTCTGCTTTGAGAGCCGATGATAAGAAACACATGGTGCTGCTTGCTTCCTCTTGTTTCTGGTCTTCTTTAACCAGCTGTCATGTCGATGCCTTGGACGGCTCCTCCGCTGATACGCGATAACCAACCATGTGTTCGGGCCATGATGGGTTAAGTAGGAAATGACTCGGGAGTTGAAGAACGCGCTATCACAATGTCTTCCCAGGACATCCCTTGTACAGTATTCCACAGTGCGAGATGCCTGATAAGGCGTGGCTGTACACGTCTCCTAATCTAAATGATACGATGCTCCCCATATTTCTGCTGCATTATTCCGCCTGCTTGTTCAGCTCTATTAATGACCACGGGCAGGTCAGGTGAGGTGTTTCATGATCACTTTTTTATTGAAACAGATAAGGAATAGAGCACAGACGATGATGTGTGCGGTTTTGGAAAATAATAAGCGGAGTTTCTGTTACCACGCCACAGAGGTGGACAGTAACGAGGTACATTTACTTGAGTACTGTACTTCAGTACACTTTTTGAGTATCTGTACTTTACTTGAGGATTTTTTGTTGTTGGAAACTTATGACTTTAACTTCACTACATTTGAAAGGCAAATAGCGTACTTTTCACTCCACTACGTTTCTGTCAAGGTCCTTGTTACTTGTTACTATGAAGCAGCTTTGAAAGTGGATATTTTTTTTTTGTTGTTGTTGTTTCTTTTCTAAAACAATCACTGATCACCAGAGACCATTCACTGATCACCATCGTTCCCAGAGACCAAACGTTGACCGCCATCGTTCCCAGAGACCAATCGTTGACCACCATCGTTCCCAGAGACCAGTCGTTGACCACCATCGTTCCCAGAGACCAATCGTTGACCGCCATCGTTCCCAGAGACCAATCGTTGATCGCCATCGTTCCCAGAGACCAATCGTTGACCGCCATCGTTCCCAGAGACCAATTGTTGACCGCTATCGTTCCCAGAGACCAATCACTGATCGCCATCGTTCCTAGAGACCAATCGTTGACCGCCATTGTTCCCAGAGACCAATCACTGACCGCCATCGTTCCCAGAGACCAATCACTGACCGCCATCGTTCCCAGAGACCAATCACTGATTGCCATCGTTCCCAGAGACCAATCGTTGACCGCCATCGTTCCCAGAGACCAATCACTGATCGCCATCGTTCCCAGAGACCAATCACTGATCGCCATCGTTCCCAGAGACCAATCGTTGACCGCCATCGTTCCCAGAGACCAATCGTTGACCGCCATCGTTCCCAGAGACCAGTCGTTGACCGCCATCGTTCCCAGAGACCAATCGTTGACCGCCATCGTTCCCAGAGACCAATCATTGACCTCCATCGTTCTCAGAGACCAGTCGTTGGCCACCATCATTCCCAGAGACCAATCACTGATCGCCATCGTTCCCAGAGACCAACCATTTTCCACCATCGTTCCCAGAGACCAATTGTTGACCACGATTGTTCCCAGAGATCAAGTACTGATCACCATCGTTCCCAGAGACCAATTGTGATTGATTTTTTTTTCCCAAGTGACACTGAGACAGCCTATCAGTAATCACTAGGGTCACGTCACATCCACAGACTGTATAAAATCTAGTTAAATGATTTCTCAGTAGCGTTATTATAACCCCGCTCCAAAGGAAATGTACTCGAGGCAGATCAGTAACCTTTTGATGTTTTTGAGGTTTTGAAAGTAGGTGGTTGAATAAAAGGAGGACGCAGGTGCATGCTGTGTGCTGGCTAACGAGCCATTTAATCAATTAGTGAAATGTCAGGACAGTGGAAGACATCTTGATTAACTTTTCTTTTTGTAACTAGGAGGAAGTGGCGATACTGCGATGATGTTATTAGAGCTAGGAGATTATCAGTGCTTCGTTTGATTTTGAGCTCCATCAGTCTTGTTGCTTCGATGCAAGATGAAGAAGCAAACTTTGTATCTCAAACACGGCAAACTAAAACTCCTGTCGGATTTACAACAGTTATTATTTTGTCAGTTCTTATGCGGCGCATCCAGAGCATTCATGTTTAGCCACGCCCACAAATCTCCATGACTAAATGGTGAAGGAGCTCTCAAACATGGCATGTATCTTACATGAATGCAAATTATAATAAAATTGTAATAATTATACAAATCATAGTAAGCCATCACTAATTATCAAGCTTATGATCAATCAAGGACCATACTAGTGTGTAAAACATTTTTTTTTTTTTTCATTATGCTGAGGTCAAACATAACCGGTTGTACCATGGCCATTCCGGTAGATTTTGGAGGTGATCTGTTGCATAAATTTGGGTTTACCTCTGGGTAAATCTGGTTTACCTCTGCCCATCTGTACGTCCATCCGTATCGCCGTACGTCCAAAACACCCTTTTTCTCAGCAACCACAAATCATATCCACTTGCTACTTGGTAGCAAACTTCAGCTTGGGGTTCTATACTGGATATACCGTTTTTCAGGTCTGTCACACATCGACTTCCTGTTTACCGACTGAATGTATTTACGAAACGTATAGCTTGGATTGACAACATTTTTGTAACACTTTTCTCAGCAACCACAAATCATTGCCACTTGGTGCCAAACTTCAGTTTGGGGTTCTATACTGTATATACCATTTTCAGGTCTGTCGCACATCGACTTCCTGTTTACCGACTGCATGTATTTACAAGCCATATCGAGTGGATTTTGACACTATTTCAAGAAGCAAAACGCTCTTTCAAAATGACAGTTTCCCAGGATGCTGTTTGAAATCCCTGGGGAGAGACACTGCTCTTTACTTACTTGTTTCATTTCAGGATTAATTCTTTGTTGAAGTCAACATTCATAATCAGCGTCCTGTTCCTTCGATCGCTTGCATTCTGATATAAGCGAGAGCGGGGGGATACGTAAGCGAGCAGTAGCTCACAGTTGATCTTGTTTGAACACAATCAGTTGATGGCAGAATGGAAGGAGGTGGTTCATCTGGAGAACGCATGCACCCATGGCCCATGAACCCATGTTTCAGTTTTCTGAAAGGATTAAAAGTGTATGTAGTTTTAAATGTCTGCTTTGTTCGCCTGAAACAAATAACATTTGGAAATAACAGTTCGGCGGAGTAGTGTCCGAAAGCGTTTTTTTTTTTTTCATTTTACCACCGAGCTCACTATATAGTCCATCCATCCATTATCTGTAGCCACTTATCCTGTACAGGGTCGCAGGCAAGCTGGAGCCTATCCCGGGCGAAAGGCGGGGTACACCCTGGACAAGTCGCCAGGTCATCACAGGGCTTTCTTTTAGACCATTAACCGTCAAATGTATCGGGCACTGGAATTGTCTCAAGGTTTGTGGTATTTTAACTATTGTTTTCTTTAGAAGTCTGTCAGGAAGCTTGCGAACTTTATGCCATTGTTTGTTCGAGAGCACTTCATCTGTGACTTATTAAACCTGGAACTGTGAAATCCTAGTGCACCACTACTTTGCATTAATTTCACATTGAAAAATTACTATTTATTAATTTCGACTACATAAACACCATGATGCAACTCATACGCTTTGTTACACGTTTTATTTCGGCCTGGTACACACCTCTGTCATTACAGTTCATGAGTGTAAATGTGACATGTAGATATTGTACAACCTGGAATTGTTAGTATACTGTTTTTGCTCAACTTGGATGAGCACATGTATAAATATAATTGCTAATGAGGTTACTCTGAGCTAATATAAAAGCATATTATATGCATTTTATATTATATTTTGACATACTTGCAAGACAGGATACTTTAAATCTGAATAAATAAGAAAACATTATGAAATAATAATAATAGAGCATGACTGCATTTAAAAAAAAAAAAAGAAAGAACCTGAAAGGAAAGAACATGTTGCAAGGCACATACGGCCGCGCGATCACAACCAGAACGCTCACACGGATCACATCGTTGTACCTGAATGTCATGTGTTGACAGAATGAAATCCTGGGCTTTGGAAGTTAACCTTTGGTAAGTCTCATGGTATAATGACAAATCCTTGATCAAATAAAAATGGTCCCGACCAGACATTTTTGTGTCAAACTAAAATACATGGTGTATTATTTGTGTTAGTATATTTAAAAAAAAAAAAAAAAAAAAAACACAGATAATGTAAATTTGAAACTTGGACGAACTCTAAAAACACTAACACAGCTAGCACATAATTCAAATCCAAATGTCTTTTACTTCATAGAGAACAAAACTGGGAGTGCTCCAACACTCAGAATAATCCAGACGAATAAACAAGTCATAATCCAAATGCTCATTAATATTTGTAGTAAATTAACATCGTTTTTCCCCTAATGGCATTTATATATATATATATGCTAGTATGGATCTGTAACTGATACAGTATTCTGCATTACACGGAGCTGATGCAACATCCTGGAACATGAAATTCATAAGAAATATTATTATAGTTTGAGTACGATTAACACTGAAATAAAAAAAAAATCCATGTCAACATTTAAACAGGCCTTAGAAAGCATAATTGGTTTTAAATATTTGGCATAAAAAAAGTACAATTTGTCTTCCCTTTTTTAATGAATCCAAAAGTGTGCAAAACAAAATAATAGTATGGAACTGTTGCCATAGATAGTCGCAAAGTGGTAATGATACACACACACACACACACAACATACATACGTACACACAAATAATAGAATATTTAAAAATATCTATTTGTATAATAGTCTTTCTTAGTGACTGGTTTCTTTTGAGCACCTTGTTATCTGCGCACCTACAACAGAACCCTGTCCTCTTCCGGGTTAATATGTATTCATGTAAAATCTTTCTGATCTGGATGATACCCATTCATCGGTTTGGGTTGGCGCAGCACGTCTGAAGTTCATACATCAGTGGAAAGTTCAGTCCTCTAACATCCTGTTAGACAAGTTCTGCCCACTCTTTCGCTCTCATGATTGAGTGTTCCGTCAGCCTTCCCTCAGGTCATAAACTGCGTGTAACCCTCAGCGCCTGTTACTATGACATCCATCCATATTCGCATGGCCTCTGGGGACGGGGCCACCATGAAGTACAGCCGGTCGTGCGTCTTCACGCAGAAGGTTAGGGAGGGGTTCGGACTCTGTCGGGACAGAGCGAAAAGACAACATGTGTAGGATGAGGAGAACTGACAGAAGAACTGGAGAAATGAAGCAGAGTAGCATGATGAAATGAACATGAAGTTGCCTTTGATCTCTCGTTGTGAACGCTTTAAGAAATTATCTTTGTGGCACGATGGCTTTTTAAACTTGAACAAAGTGTGTTTGATGGCTCTTGTGTTGTGTTTTGTGGCATGTTCACTTATGCAGGAAGAAGAAATACTGTAGGAAAAGAAGCAGCTCTGGGTTACTCCGTTTACCTTAGTGGCGCTGCGTAGGTGGTCGTAATAAACTTCCTCAATGGCCTGGAAGTAGATCACCCCTTTCAACTTGGTCTCATGCTTGTCTGAAAACAGAAGAGTGCATTTCACACGAAAAGAATAAGCACGGCTTCCTTTCTGCTTTCATTTACAGTAAATAATTAATCTGTTAAGATACCGAGTTATTACTACCCAAATTTCCAACTGATATTTTAAACGCAATGTGCTTTCCTTTCAACATTTAAGAAACGAAACTTGTACCGTAACGAAAACAAATTAAACAGAGGTGGAACCGTTTTATTCATTGCTGACAAATCTGTCAAATTCGGCATCACCCAAGGGACCGAACCTAGCGTATACAGTAGCTGTTCACAGAAAGTTATATACAGTATTTAAAAAAAAAAACACTTTTAATGGAGCCTTAATGCTACACTATAAAGTGTAATTGTAAATAACTCCACAGCTAAAAGTGTTTGAACAAAATCTTCGGAATGAATGAATGAATGAATGAATGAAGTGCTGCAAGGTTCTTGTTTAACAGTTTTCGTTAAAACATCTGCATATTATCGTACTTTATTTTTATAATTATTCGTCCTTATATTTAACTAAATAAACTTAGTAAATTGGGCTCATTTGTTTTGGGCATTTTTCTGTTTTTGAAGAGTTGCAAGTCTCATGTTGTTAGTCATGAACAAGCGGGGGTAAATCTCCCCACTCCACCCCCCATCGCTCTCAAACACAGGGCTGGAGAAAGTGTTGCAGATTATTTCATCATCATCATCATCACTACTACTAACATGGGGAGTAAGAGGGTGAAAAGGCTACACACGTGAGCTACATGTGTGTGTGTGTGTGTGTGTGTGTGTAGGAAAGACATTAAAAGTGAGAGACATACCAGTGTGAGAAGACTGGCCGAAAACAAGTGAACACTACTTTTGCCCACAGTGCAAGAAACCTTTGTTTTAAGCTGGTAAGGTGGAGAACAGAATTCTATCCCCCGTGACTAAAACATACCGACATAGTAGGAGAAGGTCCTCTTTAAACGGTCAAAGACAAACCAACGCTTCTTCCATGATTTGATTTTGCCGCCCATCTTCACCAGGTGGCCTTTGCACATTTTCTCCGAGACGATGACGTAGGGACAGGTGTCTATGCAGTGACCTGCCGACTCCACGTGAGAGCGCAGGTCGAACTCTTCCTTTCGGATGGGTAGGTAGCGGGTCATTGGGCGAGCCTAATCAGGGAAGAATTTAGATTTAGAGTGTGAGACTTTTTAATGTTGTTGTTGCAAAATGAGCTCTATCGCATTGTATTTCATTTGGATTAAAAGGAGTATGCATAACTAATATCCAGGGTGCTTCAAAAAATTTGGATATTTACATCTGAAATATCCAAGAAACTACACAGTCTAGACAGATTAAACTGAACAGGCTTAATATTGAGCAATATAAAAGATTTATTCCTCAAAAT
>JAODVO010000027.1:57132441-57145954 GCA_025400055.1 Notarius lentiginosus | reverse complement strand
GTAGGTCCAAACATAACCCCAATTTCCATGCCCTGCTGTCGCATCATTTTCATGATGATGGTGATGATTTCCTGGCACAAAGTGTTTCTACAGTATCATTTAGGTAGCAAAACTCTCTGTACAAAAATAAGCTGGGCTGTCCTTTTTTTTTTAAGCTTCTGCCTTGATTTGGCTGTTAGTGCTGGTTCCTAACTACGTAGACAAAATGTATTCCATTAACTATATGATGTTTGCGTGACGTGAAGCTAGCAACAGAACATAAATACAGATGACCTCGGCAAACAGGCTGCATTAAAAAAAAATTCCCATAGGGATATAAATATGTTTATGTATATATTATTAATGTACAAAAATATATACAGTAAAATATTTATTTTCCTAAATCTTTACAAGACATAAAGGCATTGCATGACACATCGCATCTCTCAGATGCAATCGCTGGTCCAAATTGTGTGTGTTTATTTATTTTTTTTATTTTGTGTACATGATATGAGTGAAAAAGAAAGCCTGAGCAGTGTGAAGTCACCTTCACAGCAACGTAAAGCCATCCAGGCCTGCACTGAGGATAAATTACAAACATTATGTAGAGTCAGTGACTGAGAATGAGGACTGTGATGATAAGACATGCCATTAGTGCAAAGAAAAGAGAATTAAACAGTTATATTAACATTAAATTAACGTAGAAAATAAAAAAAGGCTTTCTGGTCTGGGTGAACAAGTGCCGAAAATGACTGACAGGAAGGATGGTGAGACAGGCAGGATGTTATTGTGTGGGCAGACAGGAAAGAACAACAGCAGGGCATCATGCTGAATGACTACAGATTTATTACAGGTTTTTTTTTTCTGTCTGGGTTTTGGTGTTCTAGTAGCTTGAAGCCAAAATCCATGTCACAAGAACCTGTTTATTTCCTGAAGAGCAGCCATAAAGGCATCTGGTCTTTCAAATGTATGGTTTTCTCCTAGCGTTCAAGATCCTTCTGTTCAAAGATGACACGTGTCGCAAAATACACACTGACTGCACCAAAAATAGCAGAAGAAGCAATGTAGGCAGTGACAGATTTTGTGAACTGGACGATCATGCCCATGAACAGAGAAGGGAAGACCTGAGAAAGCAAGAAGGTGCTATCAAGAATGGCAAAGTCCAAGCCCACGCCACGTTTTTCATAATCGTCTGATCTGTGTTCGACGTGTGTACCATTCTGAGGGTAATATTCCAGGTCGTCCTGGTCGTAGAGGGCGTGGCCGTTATGGTTCAGGTCGCTCGTGTCTTCATTCAGTGTGAGGCGCACGGTTTCAGGAGAAATGTTCATCCTATTTTTGTGAATCTTTTTGGTTTTGTTGCTTGGCATATACACCTGTGGGAGATCAGAGTAACCAGTAAGATCTCAGCAGTACTATCAGAACTGGATTTTTACTACAGGATGGTGTCAAGCTAAAATCTATTCATACAGTCTTTTTTTTTTTTTTTTTAAAGTGACCTCAAGCTCAAGGAGAGCTCCTCAAGGAACTAACTGAAGAAACATTCATTCAAAGATGTTTAATGGAAATGTTTTACTATATTGGTTTGAAAAATGGAATTTTAAAAGTAGATGCTATCTCAGATTTGGACTGAACATTAAGTTTTGTCCTTGATTCCAGACCACGCAGTTCAACTCCACAGGTACAAAAAGTTGGGTCAAATAAAATCACCTCAAATCTAGAGTGCAGAAAGATCTGTGAAGAAAGAAAGACCTGTGGTCCCAGGTCAGTGGTTATATCCACCTAAAGACTTCCTGAAACAGTTTATACCCAAGACTCATTTTTGCTTCAGTGGTATCCATCTCACCTGGATACTATAGATTTGTACCAAAGAACTGCTACTGTAATCATAAAGACTGTCCTATGCTCAATCCTGGACTCTTATTCCCAATTTTCTCAGACTGAACATCCTTTCAACACACTTAACACTGTTTGTTTTTACTCCGCTACACCTGTATACTGTAGCAATTTATAATCACACTGATGCAATGGAGTAGTAAGGTGTCTCTTTCCCTCCACTAGCCTGGGGTGGTGTCTTGAGCAAGCACTAGCAACCCCCCACTCCCCTGGTCAGAGTTACGACCAAAGACTGGACTCAGCAGACTGCGTGGAGATCTGGTGGTTCAACGGGCAGGAAGGCGGACCCAGCAAAGCGTTTGTGGAGCGTGATCAGGGCACAGTGCAACATGCAGAGCACTGTTGGCCATCCACTGCATCACGACCTAGCTCCAGCTGTCTTGATTCTGCCTTGTCCCTGGTCAGGTCAGCCCAGTTAGGTCGGGACGAGAGAGTGAGGCTCAGGACTGTGCAACTCTCCCTCACTCTAATCCAAGTCATGTGCAAGTCATGACTTCAAATTCAAATTCGACATGTGGACGTACCTTCAAAGATGATTGATCTCATCAGTCAGTTGCCTCCGGACCCACAACTGCTACCCACCAAACTGAAGTCAGGATCATCTTCAACCCCGAAGGACGAATATCATAATCACACTATTTGGTGTCACTGGGAAGAGGACAGGTTCCCTTTTGAGTTTCTTCCTCATGTCATCTCCAGGAGTTTTTCCTTGCCATTGGCCTGTTCATGACCTAAATCTACACCCAGATTTCTATAAAGCTGGTTTTTCACAATGTCTGTTGTATGTTCCTATACAAGTTAAATAGAATTTTAGTGCATGGGTTTGCCAAGATGCTGAATGCATTGTAACATGCAGAAATCACTGTAGTTCTTATATGAACAGTGATCCCAAAGATACTTGGTAGCATTGAGATCAGGGCAATGAAATTAAGCTGTCATTGTTCCTCGAACTGCTGCATATGATGTCTTGCTGCAAGTCTGGATAATCTGTAGCCATGAAAGGATCAACCTGATCAGTGATGCTCAAGGAGGCAGTGGAGTTCAGAACATTTCTCAAGTTTTTGGTATTCTTTCAGCATTCAAAGTTTTCTGGGAAGTAAAACAAGGAACCACTGAACCAAGTTTACATGACGGAGGACATTTGGTATCAGGGGCTGTATAAACATTTGTCACAATATACCCAGAGCAGCCTGGGGAGCAGATGGGGGTTAGGTGTCTTGCTCAAGGGCACTTCAGCCATTCCTGCTGATCAAGGGAATTGAATCGGCAACCTTTTGGTCCCAAAGCTGCTTCTCTAACCATTAGGCCATGGTTTTCCCATGCTTGGAATGTTTACGCTAAACTGGATTTGTGTTGCTTACACCAATTGTTGATGCTAGTGATCCTCCTCGGCCCAAGAGAGACGCACTTGCTTATTCTTTGTTGACAATATCGGCACCTAACTTGACCTTTTGCTGTCACAGCCAGTTTGATGTTGAAGTAAAATCTAATGATGTTGGCGAAATGGACATATCTCTTTGCTTCTACAAATCTCATACTTCTCCATTGACACCTCTTGCTCAACAGTGTTTGGGTCTGCAGGAGCACCCACAGATTTTTTTTTTCCATAGACATGTCTAAAACCAAACTGATGACCTACCCACTGAGGGTGTACCCAGCCTTTCACCCAAAAATAAACTAGCACTGGCTCCAGCTTTCTACACAACCATGACAGATAATTGGTATAGATAATGGATAGATGGCTGAAGGATGTCTAGAACCCACGACCTACCATGTTTAGATGCATTAAGTGATTTGTTTTTCCCATTCCATGTAGCAGAGGGTATGAGAGTTAAACTAAAAGACCTAGTTTAAAATCCTACCTCCTTCTCTTGGTGATAGTGGCAGGTGAGTGTGTACGGCAGTGTCTGTAAGGTGGCAAAGGCAAAGCCAGTAAGCGCCGACATCCCCGTGACCAACAGCACGCTCTTGGACAAGCAGATGACTAGCGCTGAGAGGGTAAAAGATACCATGCTGAACAAGAAGACCTTCCTGGAGCCAAATGTACACACCAGCCGGTTCATGATTAATGAGAAGAAGGTCGAGGTAGCACACTGCAAGAACAGCCCCAGACTGCCCATACGGATGCCTAAGAGAAAGAGAAATGAAATCTTTTGCTGGAAGATCATAAACACACCACAAGCATTCACATCTTATAACCATGTAATTTAGTGGAGGTTGCTTTCATAACCAACTGTTCATTTGCTGAGTCCAAATCAGAGAAACAGATTACATTAATGGTATTTATTAGATGCTCTTACCCAGAGCGACGTACAACATACTGTACCCAGAACAGCCCAGGGAGCAGTTGGGGGTTAGGTGCCTGGCTCAAGGTCACTTCAGCCATTCCTGCTGGTCTAGGAAATTGAACCAGCAACCTTTTGGTTCCAAAGCTGCTTCTCTAACCATTAGGTCATGGCTTCCCCCAGATATTTTGTTTCAACTGATACTTGGTGATGAGTAGGTGGTTGGTTCACTATTTGGTTTGGTTCGGTTCATCGAACCAAGAGCAAAAAACGTTTGGTTGAGGGATGTATATAGCTGAAAATGTCCTCATAAAATTCTCATTCACTGGTCAGAAATACGGAAAAAGGTAAGATCTATGCAGGAAACACAAAAACTGCCTGAGCACGGAGAACAACAAGCCAGCACTTACGGAATTAAATCATTTGTCAGTCGAAATATACAGAACACAGGGGATTTCTAAATTCTGCAGATGTCAAAAAGAGCACCCTCAGACCAGACTTAACTTGTCGACATGCTCCAAATGTATGGCTGGCTGTCTTTTTAAAGATGGTGAGAGGTAGTTCAGATTGCTTTGCCCAAGCGTTACAGACAAAGCTAACCTTAAATCTTCCGTGGTACATGTTTGAAAAGGCACTGGATTCCCATTTTAAATGACTGAACAGTCTTCACACACCACAAATTCAGAGTTTAAACACAGTCTAGCAGGCCAAAAGTTTCGCAGAACAAGTATGTCTGAACTTGCGCTGTTTTTTAATCATCTACTCATACGCCAGTCCAAGAGCAGTGCTCAGAAATAAACTCGTAAATTGGCTATAGTTTGCTGTTGCTATTGATAGACTATCCCAGGAGACTTCATTTATTTGTACTTGGGCGTGTACCAAGTCTGTCAACGTGCTGTGTTGGAGAAAGAGCGTTTAGGATGCTATGCAAAGTTGGAAAGTTTGTGTTCAAGATGCGTGAACACAACCGGTTAGTTGGAGTGAGGCAGCAAGTCGTGGCCGTGCATCCATTTGGGTGTTTGGATGACTCACATAGCATGGTCACTGACTGTGGGTGAAGGTTAACTCAAGTTCAGTCAGAAGAGCCAGACACACTGGCCACGAGACAGGAAGCACACAGCACCAACTCCAGCAAAACAAGCTCATTACCAAAGGAAAAATGATTACTTGAGGGGGTGACAAACACAAAGCAGACCACTTCTGACAGAAGGCAGACGGCCGAGCGAGGTCAAGGGCTGTGAATTCTCATCAGAAGAGGCAGAACATTTCTGTTTAGTAGCACATAAGCTTTAAATCTTTTTCAACCCTGTCCACCCCTTACCTTTACCACGCACTTCAGTGATTAGCAAAAACAGCCTTTGTTTACTCAGAGTCCATAGTTCCATTGATGATTCCTTGCCTTTTCTCCTCCACAAATAAGAGCTGCACCTACAGCTGGTTATTTATCTACTCTGTTTGTGGGTTATTAAGAAAATGCTTTTGTTTCTTTGACAGTTAAAGATTTGTATTAAAATTACATACAAATTCATGAAAAGATGCACCATCTCACCTTCATCGTATTGCTGCCGGGACACTGTGCCTGGTGCAGCACTGGGCACTCCTTGGTAAAGTCCTTCTCCGACAAAGTCCGTGTAGAAAAGCATAAAACTCACAATGGCCATCCAGCTGCTTAGCTGAGCGGCGCAGAGACGCCTCATGACATACGGCACATGGCAGTAGCTTTTGAAGATTGCTGGTGTGACGGACCAGCAGCTCCTGAGCACACATATTAGAGAACCTGCCCTTGGCAAGCAGATCTTAAACCGTCTCCGGGGAATATAGCACAAGGAAAAGAATCCACCCCAAGTGTCCAACTTATCTTCTTCCTCCTCTGATGCCTTCATGGTGACCAGCACGCAGAAAACAAAGATGACAGTAAGGAAAGTGAAGAGTCCCTTGGCTTGGCCTCCCAGGTACTGGGCAAGTGGACCAGAGCTCCAGTCGAGCAAGGACAGGAGGTATCCCATACACGAACCCAGACTCGCCATGAAGGAGAAGGTAGCAAAGGCATGGGCGCACTCCTCACGTCCACTGTACAGGTCTGACAGAAGTGCCTCCAGTGGCGTGAAGCACACCTGGCTACAGAAGTCCAGCAGCACTACGCCCAAGATGAGCAGACCCACCTGCAGTGGTTGGTTTGAATGGGCACTGCCACCCCAGCTGAGGCAGGCTGCCAGGACATCAGTGTGAGGGATGATGAACATGGCCATAAGCACACCCAGAGATAGCAGCCAGATGAAGGGTCGGCGGCGGCCATAGCTACTGCTACAGTGATCACTGGCTGAACCAATGAGAGGGATGAAGACGAGACCCAGAACTGGACCGATACCTGCAGAGAAAGTACATGGTGATGAGAACGTCCTTGTATCTGAAAGATTCTGATTAAAAAAAAAGATTGGGCAAAGCCCAAGAGAGGATCAGTGCCTGCAGGATGAACCATATCTATCTAAAATAGGGAACACAAACATGCAGCTCTATTAGAATCAGCAAAGTGGAATGACCGAATATCAGCTCTTCTCCCCCAAATCTCTCCTACTTCCTTTCTAATTAAGGACGATGACTAAGCCAGTTTGCTGGGCCTAAATTTTCATTTGATTCCTGTCCAAATTCTCAGGGTCTATTTCTAGCTGCAGCAGTAGCAGATGATGAGTTGAGGAGATGTTCAGGAAGATATTAAGTTCACTGTGGAAATACTGTACGATCCAGAAGACTGCCGGCTCGGGGATGAGTCAAGGGTACTGACAGCAATCAATTCAGTATTATTTAAACTCTAAAATGTCATTTGTTTATGACATGGCTGGGTACATGAACCTCAGGTGACTGAGGTGTGCGGACAGTTGATTGATATGTGATAAAAGTAATTTTGGCCCAAACATAAAGAGCATTAGTTTAAAAAACAACAACAACCCTAGAACAGTTCCTGTAATGTTCAGGGATATAAAAGGTTTGGAATAACACACCGCAAACAACGCAATAATGCACGTCTGATTTAAAGGTGTTGAAGCGGAACTTGACAAAGCATGTTATTCCTGCAGTGGGGTATCACTATGGAAGAGGTGGAAACGGATAGCCGAGGGAACATGCTGGCCTTAAAGAAATTTTTCAAAAGATATCCGTCAGTGAGCGCTGTAAAACCACATGTATCTGGCTTCTGTTTCAACACAGTCCTGAGAGTTTAAAAGGTGAGGAGAATTTGTCTCTCAGTCATTGTGTAACGTTCAGCCATCTTCTCGTAGATAAATGCTTATTACACCAGAGTGCTGTTGAATGATCAAAAACTTTCTATAAATGCAGCTCAGTAGTTTAGGTTGAAATTCAGATTACAGGTTTATATTAATGCAGTATCAGGATTTGTATTGCAAATTTTTCGTGTAAATTAATTAAAAATGTAGAATTGTTGACTTGCTGAAATTTTTTGTCAGCAGATGTTTTATATACAGTAGCATTTATGGAAGGAGTCTCCAGTGTCAGTGCCTTAGAACAGTCAGTGGTCAAGCTGTTTCTTTAAAGTCTTAAAGACAAAGTAGGTTTTGGTTTCTAGGTAATATGACAAACTTCAAGACAAAGAAATGATGGTGATGGGATGACTGTTTATAGCTGCTGTAAAAAAAAAAAAAGTGTCAATAGGAACAAACTTTGTTCAGAGAGTTTCCACAACATTAAACATAACTATAAATGGATAAAACATATGGGTCATTCTTTAATCAAACACAAATGATCGTTCTTGGCAAGTTGTTGTGGTATAAGAGGAATAAAACATGATGATAGAAGAACACACAAGTGAGCACTGAGCACACACTTACCCAGGGTAATGGGCAGCTATGCTACAGTGCCCAGGGAGCAGTTGGGGGTTAGGTGCCTTGCTCATGATACAGGTGGAGGGGAAAATGCTGTTCATTCACTCAACTCCCCTCACATTTTTCCTGCCGGTCCCAGGAATCAAACTGGCAACCCTTTGGGCCCAAGCCTGCTTCTCTAACCTTCAGGCCATGGCTGCCCCACAATACTGAAAAGTAATTAATTTCATGGTGGTAAGTTCAGGGTCTACTTCACGTTAGAGTTCATTACAACCTAGCCCAAATATATGGAGATCTTCCACCCCTCTTGGTACATCTTGCTCAATGCAGAGCCCAGTTCGCAGGCCACACATTTCAGGCAAAGGGTGAAATCATCTCAGACCTCCGTTTATGGAAGCCTTGCAAAGGAAGAAATGGAACGTTTCCTGACACTATCACAAGGGACACTAGTTTTGGGCATCTACGGCAGCATGGTGGTGTAGCTGTTAGCACTGTTGCCTCACAGCAAGAAGGTTCTGGGTTTGAGCCCAGTGGCCAACAGGGGCCTTTCTGTGTGGAGTTTGAATGTTCTCCCTGTGTTTGTGTGAGTTTCCTCCGGGTGATCTGGTTTCCACTACAGTCCAAAGACATGGTGGTAGGTCTTGGGGTGGCCTTGGGCTGAAGTGCCCTTGTTCACTGCTTCAGATGGGTTACATGCAGAGGGGAATTTCACTGTGCTTAAGTGCACATGTGATAAATGAAGTTGTTCTTCTTCTTTTCACTTTGGGGAATAACCAGATTTAAAAATTCTGCACCTTTACTTGTGATTGAGATATATGAAACTTTCCATTCAGTGTACAGTATATAGTAGAAACAGTTGAAATTCAGCCATGTGAATGATTATACAATGCCATTAACCCTCAGCATGGGGAAAGAAAAAAAAAATCCAGATTTTCTGAGCTGCAGATACATCACCTTCAACACAAGGGGACAGTGTTGCTTTTCAAATTGACCTTCCTTCCACTGCAGTGAGATCAATTTGCTCCCTCCTCGGGCATACTGACTTCCGGAAGCTGTTCAGTGATTTAACTGCATAGCACCATGTGTCATTCTTTCAAATCAACTCATGTTGTCCCTTTCCAACTCTAAACATGACGGAAATGAAAGACAAGCAGTTCTCACATAGAGGAGTGACTGGAATTTACAGCTTGAGGCCTCCTGCCATTATGGCTCAGTCATAAATTTATATATGCAAGCTTGCCTGACAGTTCCTGACAGCGTGCTTTTGTCTATGTGTTAATGGTATTGTTGAAACAGAGCTTGTGGCTACAGTTAAGCATGCAAATTGACTCTTTGCGCAGCATGATATTCATCTTTGCTTCTTTTTCCAGACAAACAAATAAGACAGAGCAAACCTGAAAATCTTTCTTACTTTTTCTTAAGAGAAAGTAACAAGGACCTCCATATTCTCTCTATTTGACTAGTTTCTACATTCACCACTTTTTCCTTTGCATGCTTAAGAAAAGAGCTGGGTTTTAGTATTAGCATTGTAACACCTACACTCTGGCATCTGGGTATTTGTAAAATAGAGAAAATAGGAATGTGGACTAGGCAGGCATTTTGTCTTTCTTTTTAGTTGAACCAATGCTACAGCCAGAGCAAAGCTCAAACTAATTTCCCAAAGGAACCAAAGGAGGCTTTCCCCTCATTTTGACAATAAAGTAAATGGTTTGAAATGATGCCATTTTCATGGTGAGAGTTTTCCTCTTTATGGCTCTTCAAAGCATTAGGGAACTGTGAGCTAAACCTGTTACACAGCTTCAGTCCAGCTGTGTATGCAGCACTTTGCAGCTGATTACAGTATGTCCCTGTGCCCCATGCTAGATTGTTTGAATTATAAGATGACATGCTTGGCTGTAGGCTCTAAAACAGTACTCAGGTTTGTATTTCTGTGTTGTAGCTGTTGTCCATTGGATTTATCAACTGCTTCCATCCCTGCTGTAAAATCCAGCTTAGTTTGGCCAGCTGCCAAAACATGGGCAGGACTAGTCAAGTTGCAAGACAGTCTTTGGCAGTTGGTAAGTGGTGGTAGAAAGGAAAGATTTTCTGAATTACTGCTATCAACACAACATTGTGGATAATATTTTTAGCCTGTTTACTTGTTTGTTTGTTTTAAACATGACACAAACAAAGATGTATTGATCAGATTATTCAAATAATAAAAAAGCATGAAAAATAATTTACTAGCTAGCAAAGTCGACCAGTTTGAGCAGCTCTGCCTGTGTTTTGTGAGCTGGTAGATTATCAGAGCTGG
Organism: Notarius lentiginosus; assembly: GCA_025400055.1. Lineage (NCBI taxonomy): Eukaryota > Metazoa > Chordata > Actinopteri > Siluriformes > Ariidae > Notarius > Notarius lentiginosus. The sequence continues at coordinate 57,135,665 of JAODVO010000027.1, read as the reverse complement.
GTTTGACCAGTGTATCAAATGTATTGTATAAAGAAGGAAGATAGCCTGAAGTAGGATGAATCAGGAAATAGACCTGAAGCAAATTATTATGGATGGAATTACTTATTTCTATTGCTTGTAAGAATGGCCAATAATTTAAAATGATGAACATAGAAATGCATGTGCGGAACAAACAATTGTGATCAGTGATTAGTCATCGGAAACAATAATGATTAGGGCTTTTGTTGATGGGGGAAATGCTTGCCGGTGATTAGTCAGTGGCAAAAATTGCCTTTAGCGACTGGTCATTGTGGACAATGGTGGTCAGTGATTAGTCAGTAGGAAGAATAGTGATCAATGAGTAGCCATTGGGAACAACAGTGAGCAATGATTGGCCTTTGGGATGAAGAGTGATCAATGATTGACCTTTAGGATCAATAGTGGTCAGTGATTGGCTTTTGGGACCAATCGTGATCAATTATTGGCGTTTGAAACCAACACTGATCAAAGATTGGCTTTTGGGACCAATTGTGATCAATTATTGGCCTTTGAGACCAACACTGATCAATGATTGGCTTTTGGGACCAATAATGATCAATGATTGGCTTTTGGGATCAAGAGTGATCAATGATTGGCCTTTGGGACCAAATTTAATCAATTATTGGCCTTTGGGAACAATAGTGATCAATGACTGGCCTTTGAGACCAATAGTGATCAGTGATTGGCCTTTGAGACAAATAATGATCAATGATTGGCCTTCAGAACCAACAGTGATGAATGCTAATTTGCCAGTTCAGACACTGACCAGTTTTCACCCTATAGTATGACAAATACCAACCAAGGAGGGGAAGGGCTAGCATGTGTTTCCTCCAAGACACATGAAGCCACCACAACTTTTCAAACTTCAGCTCATTGTACATCATAGCGAAACTGAATACACTGGGCAGAAAGCACTAACTACCCTCTTCTGCAAACACGACCTCACAGATGCTCAATATTGCCAGGTGTTGGAGTGATTGACAGGGCAGAGAGAGAATTCTATCCCTCCCACCCAGAGAGCATGAACAATTTTGCTTTGCTGGACTCAAGGTTTTGTATGTATGGCTGCAACTTCATCAGTTTTCTACTTGGTTTTGACCTTTTCTTAAATATGCAAGAAATACTGTAATTTAGGTCACTTATGCTGACTGTAATGGCAACCATCTTTCTTAAACTGACCTAAAATAAATTGTACCATTTACATTTATCATAACATGAACATTACATTTTCAGGCTTCACTTGCTATCCAGTGAAAACTCTAATTTTATGCAAAGAGGAGGTTTAATTACTAACATCATCAGGTTGGCTCCAAGGCACTGCCAGAACATGAAGAAGACTGTGTTGTCATGGTAACAGGAGATGCCAATAATGCAGCGTGGGATTAAAAGGAAAAAGAGAACACGCAGCATATCGTGACTCACATTTAACATATGTAACACACATTTTTTATTCAAAGAAACGACAGTTGACAGTTTTATTAACAAATGAAGAGGAACACAGCATATTTGCAGTAGCCAGAAAACATCAGGCATGAGTTTCCCAAAAGCACCGTCGCACAAAGATAATTGTTAAATAGTAGAGTGAGCAGCCCAATTAATGCTCTCTCTCCTAGTTAAGATGCTCTTGGCATTAAGAGGCTTTTGGGAAACCCTCCCCAGATTAGTCAAAGATAACATTTCTGTTAGTGATTTTACTTCAACTATGTCATTTATCCTACACATTGTATCTTTATATCATATGATCTATAGATTCTCCTGTTACTGTATGTCTTACATTCTCTTGTCAAAACACAGCTTCTCTCTCTCTCTGGGTATCGTCTGAAGCTCAAGTGCTTGAGTAGAACAGAATGATAGAAAGGCTCTGGCACTGTCTGTCCTTCACTAAAGGGGCCATGTCTCAAAAGCAATTTGGTTGCTTTGCGGAAGGTAGGCCTTTGTCTGTTGTGCTTGATATTCTGTCTATAGAGAAGCAGGGCTCCATTCACTCATCCCTCACAGGCTAGAGTTTCTCGGTGGGAGACAGACTCCCTGCTCATGACGCTAATCAGAATAGGAACTGCATCCCAGATGTGGCCCCTCTCAGGTTCTAATTGATTGGAGTAATAAGGCCTAGGCTGTTAACTGATAGCCATCATATTAAAGTCGCATTAGGGTTACGGTAATGTAATTGCCTACAGTGGTTGATAGCAGGAAGTCAGGGATTGCATTTGATATCCCACTGAAGCACTTTGCAATGCTCTGTATTTCAGATTCATATGAAGTAATGGAAATAAATGAATGAGATAATACATGTAATATTTATCAACAGTTCACTGCAGCTTTAGAAACAGGCTCAAAAGGAATGGATGGAAATAAGTTTCAAATAACATACAAGACAGAAAATAACATAAATATATCTATATATACCAAATAAACATAGATGTATGGAAGGAATAAAACACTTGGGGGAAAATAACCAGTGATGAGGTATCGCAATGCAACCCACATGTGAAGCTGAAAACTGAGGGTTGATAATTTTACATTAATAGTGTTTTATTATTCTAATATCACACTGATTTGTCAATTACTGAAATTTTAATTGATTTGAAAAAAAAATCCCATGATATGTTTACCAATTTTGAATAAAATTTAATTTTGTGATGTCTGTGAGACAAGTTAGTTCCTATTATTACTTATGTTAGAGCAGTTATCAGATATCCCCTTACCAGCTTTCAAAGTCAATACGATAAATAAAAAGCCTCTCACGTTACAAAGAAACTAAAAAAAAATATTTGTTCTAAAGACATTCCCATGGTGAAAAACGTACTGTACATTACAAAGTCATGTGTTACTATCTGATCTAGGTCATCCCATAATGTACAAAGGAATAAAGGGGTAGCAAGATCAAGTTCTGTTTGCTTTGTATTTTATTCTGACTCCCCCCCCAAAAAAAAAAAAAGTGGTTAAAAGCTTCAGAAGCTGAGCAGCCCAAAAAAAAAATCCCTCATTGAAAACTTCCATCCATCCATCATCTGTAGGGTGATATCCTGTATAGGGTCGCAGGCAAGCTGGAGCCTATCCCAGCTGACTGTGAGCAAGAGGCAGGGTACACCCTGGACAAGTCACCAGGTCATTGCAGGGCTAACACATAGCGACAAACACTCATTCACACTCACAGTCAATTTAGAGCCACCAATTGGCCTAAACTGCATGTCTTTGGACTGTGG
>JAODVO010000027.1:51806480-51820010 GCA_025400055.1 Notarius lentiginosus | reverse complement strand
GCCCTCGCCGGCCACGGGGCTCGAACCTGGACCTTCTTGCTGTGAGGCGACAGCGCTAACCACTACACCACCGTGCCGCCCCTCTTTCTTTACTCATACCACAAAATAGCTTAATAAAGCTTCTCTCTTTCAGGATTGAGAAGAAGAGAACCATCATACCCACTCTGGTCAATGCGCTTCAAGGTAAAAAGAGCAGTGATATAAACCTGGACTATTTTTACAATCTGCTATTCACAAGAGAAAATCTCAAGCTGGTTCACATCGTCTGCCACAAGAAAGGAGCTCATGATCTAACATGTGATTCACACCAAGTGTACAGAAGCGTTAAAAGGAAGTGAAGCAGATAGTGGTTAAATTATGACTAGAATCGCCATAGATAACTCAGGAGTATTGTGATTTTCTATCCAGTGGAAAAGTGCTTTTTTTTTTTTAAATTATCTTCCTAATGTTTTTAGATGTGTGATTTTATATTTCCCCAAGTGATAGTGTTTTTTATATATATATACACACACACACACACACGTTTTTCAATGTATGTTTTTGTAAATATTCGTTTTTACAATGTGGAATAAAGGGATGGTCTTTGTGATTTTATGAATGATTGATAACCAAACAATCTTGGTCAAACTTTCTTTTGCACACTCGTTTTTAGGAAAGGTTTGCTAATTTTTGTGCATTGTGTGTGAAAGATTCATTGTGTCAGTCCCCTTTGTGTTTTGCTTATTTAATTTTATGAAATTCATGTTTTCTACATTAGTTGGTACCAGAATTAAATTATATTTTTGTTTATTGATTTATTTTTTAATAAAGTTTAATGAATCCAAAAAATACTGGTTCTGTTTCAACTGTCAGCTCAACAAAACAGCAGAGTGAGCCAAATATTCAGAAAAATATTGTTTAAAAACCCACTGAAATGTATAATGGCGCTGAAAATTTGTATTTGAATAGGTGTCTTTCAGGAAGCAGGTTTAGTTAGAATAAGTTTCATTAATACAAAAGACACACAGGCCCTTTCATAAACCACAACAATTCCATTTAATTTCATGCTGTTTTCAAAATCAATAAACATTTACTTTGTATGGACGGAGAATTGTAGATTTCAAAATGTGAAGTAGCGTAATGCAGAATGTGCTCAACATTTCAAATATTAATATTTTATAAACGAAGCATTTGGTAACAACATTAGCATGTAAAGATTTTTCTTTTTGATACAAAAATAGACATTGTTGTAAACCAAGACAAATAAGAATTTTACCTAAAAATTTATACAGACAAGTGAGTATAAAATTTTACAAGTCACATCTTTGTATATAAAGTTAGTGCAAATGCTTCATACAACACAACTACATGTATAATACACATACACACACACACGTGCACTATAAACGAGTGTGTCCAAACTTCTGAATGGTACTGTGTGTATATAAATACCAGTCAAAAGTTTGGAAACACCTAATTCAATGATCTTTCCTTATTTTCCTTTATTTTTTTATTAAAAAGGTCACTTCATGTCTTAAAGTAATGATGGATGTCATTTCTCTTTACTTAGTTGAGTGGTTCTTGACATAATATGGATCACTACAGTTGTGGAATAAGACTATTTACTGTATTTTTATTATTTACTATTTGATCTCAAATGCATTAGGCCACACGAATTTAATTAGTTGGTTCTCGGATTTTTTCAGGAAAAATATGAAGTGAACGAGCGAAATTAAAAGAAAAAAAAAATGCTCCAATGGTAAAAATTAGCGGTGGAAATGAAGGGCTTTCATAATAGAGAAACAAAACAAAGACAATACATTATTGTTATGGCTCTTTTAATAGCTTATTTCCACCCATATGCATTAAGGATAATTGAAAATAAAGTCAAAACTTTAGAAAAACTAAATGTGGTCTATAATTTATAAACTTAACTTTCACACCACACTCTTTTTGTCATGCAGGTTTTATTTATATTAGGCAATGTACGAAAATTCAGCATTCTATGTTCGCATGCTTATTTTGATAAAGGCGTACGGTTTGTCATTTAAGAGTTGGTGAACCTAGGCACCAAGAAAACTGGCTGTGGGATTGAGGCAGAATTGCAAAATGCATGAAATATAATGTAGACTAGGCCTACTGTAGGCCTACATTCAAACTCATTTTTCTGTCACGAAAACAGTTTATCACAGCAACGGGTGACTAATAGCATTAGAACGACAAGATCGCGCTGTTTCACCAGATATGCGGACGGTAGCCTATGTGACTAAAACTCCGCGATCAATTTAACCGAGATGAATATTCATCAACGTGCGGTTCGGTGAATCGGGCTAGACTCGAGTAAGAGCAGATTTTTTTTGCGTGAGAAACGGGAGGTGTGCTGCGTGAGGGCATGAGAGGGCAGTCATACGCGTGTGTCTCACGCTCACTACATAACAGTCGCTCAAGAGGGATGCTACCCAGGAAAAATGAACAAGGGAATAAACCCAGTAGGCCTGCAGTAAACTTGTCATGTATCGTCCTTGTCAGCAGGGCTCTGGCTGCACGTCTTTCATCAGGCGAACCAGTCAGGTTAAATAAACGATTGAATTACAGTCAATTGAACATCTACAATTTACAGAAACAAAGATTTGACCAGGAGTAGGCTACTTCTGATGGCTAAATACTTCAAATTATTTTTTGTTTGCTCCCACATCAATCAATGAAATATATAAATCAAACCCACCTCCATAGAGTCGTTGTCCAGGTTGGCATATCGCAGGGTAACAAGCTCACGGCATCTTGAGTACAACTGTGCAAAGTTTTCCCCCCTCTTGAATTTCAGCACACCTGTCAAAGATTTTACGCTTCTGTTCGCTGAATATCCTAACAATCACAAACACACGCTTTGCAGGATTCCCCTCCACAGGCATGCTTCTTCCACAAGTCTTTATCTAAAGTGAAGGGGGTGATTTGATTGGATTTCGACGTCACGTGACCTCAACCTGCAGTATTCAGTATTTTGAAGCCATGATGTTTTTCTGTTGGTGGGAGTTTGATTTCATTTTTTTTTTTTCCCATTTTCTTCAAGCGGCGATTCCGAGAACCAACTAATCAAATTGGTGTGGCCTCAGCATGTGTCCTGAATTTCAAGTAGCTATGCTATAACAGAATTGTTAAACAGTATCCAGTGAAATGTAACTAGAACTAAACTCGCTATGAATAATAGTGGTGTGTTGTAAATAGCATTCGTTTGTAATCAAATAAAGGATTGTCCTTCAGAGTGAATTTAATGTCCCTAAACCACACTTTTTTTTTTTTTTTCCTTGTACAAAGCAACAATCATTTGACCGTGTGTTTTCGAACTGTAGCTGATCCAAAAGGCCATAAATTAATGGAAAAATCAGTAAAATCAGCCGATTTTCACGGAATCTGCTGAGACTGAACCGGAAGATCCCGAAGGGGTGCATGATGTCACACGTGTAACAATCCAGGTATCAATTTCATTCATGTGCGCAGCAGTAGTTAGACCAGTCTCGATATGGAGTCAGGTTTTGGAGAGAATTCTGATAGTGATTTGGGATTCTTATGTCAGATGAAAGGGCAGATGATTATCCGGAGTAAATGGTTATCTTTGAGTCCCCAAGACGAAAAACTGCCAGTTTACTCAGTTCACGACAGTCCCACTCGGCGCTGATAGCGCACCACCAGCCAGAGAGAATTGGAAACAGATTGGTTTGTGGATTTTTATTCCAAGCTGTCCACTGCAAAATACAGGGAAAATATTTACGTGTACCTCAATAAATGCAGAAATATAATTTTAAAAACGTACACTTGTAATTATTGTAATTGATAATTAATTATCAGTGTAATTATTAAAAGAAAATATGAAATGGGTGATGATGGGGGAATCGACGAACAGTCCAAACGTCAGATCAAACGTCATTTATTAAATAAATGTGTTGCTTTTTTTGTTTTTCCTCTAATAATTCCCATGTGGTCGTTCTGGTGGTGATGAACACTTGATGAATCAGATTTATTAGTAGTAGGCGACACGAAATCTGCCCACTCCATTTGCACAAATCTCACACACTATCACTTTAGATTAGTGTAATTTCTCGGAAATTCGTGAACTGATGTCCTGTTGTATACAGATTTGAACATCTAAACACAAATCGGCGCTTTCACATCGTTATTTTTGTAAGATTCCAACAACAATATCCAATTTCAGCGAGTAAACAAGCATGGAGTCAGATGAACAGAAATGACCCAGATAACCGGGGTTCCACATGTGACATCATGCGAGATTAGCCCTGGGGCAAGGCTGCCTTTTTCCAATATCCGGAAGCTGTGATTTATCGATAGTTTTGTGCTTGATTATGAAATAACAAATAATTAATATTATTTTTACCCCTGCTTTATTAATTCATTTTGGTCATTACTAATGATATATATCCATTTTAAAGCATTACAATAAGGCATTACATACACTTTAAAGATGATCGGACAAACCATTTATTTTCCCTGCATCAGTGTCAAAACGGATGTACCTAATCGACTGAGGGTCTGTCGCATTAATGAAATGTGGTAATACGAAGTACCAGAATAAAACAAAGCATAACTATTTGGAATTGTCTTATATTTATATTTATAAACTAATCAAATAAACTAATAATGATTCAACATTGAACGATTGTTGTTGTCGCCATTCAGTCAAAGATTTCCTTTCGATTCCTTTCATGTTATATGTATAGATAATTGTAATTCTTTGAATTGTCTTCATTTTATGCTTTGCTGATTTGTTATTCCCTTTTCCTTTAGCAATTCAAAAGGTGGTATATTTTTTTTAAAAAATTATCATCAGCCCACCCATATTCAGAGTGTTTCCTCTCTTTTCACCTCAGAAGATAACACCATCTGCAGAGGACATTCATTGCCATCAAGTCTCCATCCTCTCAGCCCCAGATGTACAGTAGATCAGAGATAGCAACAGGAAGAGATGGGTTCCTCTGCCCCCACCACCTGCCCCTACAATTTAGCAAGTCTTAGAGGAGGAAAAAAACAGCATTAATCACTCGATCATTAACTCCGAGTCATAGCCAGAGGCACAAGTTTAAAATCGTCCCACCATCTGCTATTGAAGTGAGAAGTGGGTGGATGTAAATGAAGTCTTTTATTAAGGCTATTCAAGGAACGATGGTCATAACCCATATGTGAGAAAACAGGCTGAAGTATTTTATTGTAAGTAGGACTATGTGCTCTTACTTTAGCAACAGGCAGAGAGGATGCAAAACCTGGACGCGAGTATACTGGAAGCTAACAACAAAATAAACTTTTCCAAGAAATAAAGAGGTGTATATTGTAGATATTTGGGCTATCAGAAAATTAGTATGAGCTCTAATTATGTAAAGAGTTTAGCATTAGAATAAAATTAACCTATAAGTTTATATTGGACACAGTAGCAGTACGCTACATTCATATCACATAAACCACAAAAGTTAATAATAGGGTGATTTACTTTTCTTTACATGAACATTTTTCTTATTTTGGCTCCTGCAGAACACAGATCACCCAGACACCAAATGGCTTTTGATTTATTACATGTGCTATGCATATGCATGGCATAATTGTGTCGTAGTACCTTTGTATTGCAATATACTGTATGTCCATTTGAATACCATTTGAGAGGCTGTAATTCGTGGCTGAGAAAAATTGCTACTTGTTAATATAATTTTTAATGCAAAAAAAAAACTTTTCATCCCCCGCCCAAACGAAGTTTGGTGGGAGATATAGAAACAGGTTTTGTCCGTCTGTCCTTCCATCCGTCTGGTCACGTTTTCATTTCCGGGCCATATCTTTAAAACTACTGAAGAGATCTTCATTAAACTTGGTATACATATCAAGCAACCTGTGAACTGGTGCCTTTTACTATTTTGGATTTTTGGAAAAAAAAAGTATTTTTCAGATGTTTACAAAAAAAGATTTTGACTTAGTTTCTAAGAGCAATGTTCGTTTCCGGAGCATATATCCAAAACTATTCAGGATACAGATTTGAAACTTGGTATACATGTTAACAAGGTGATGGAGATGTGCCTTTTCATATGAAGAAATTTGAGAAATTTAAATTTTTCATGTTTCCATTTGAGACTTAGTCTGTCTTAGGGGTAGGTTTTGTTTCCCGAAGCATAACTTGAAAACTATAAGTGGTATCAGGGCTCGACATTAACTTTTAAACCCACTTGCCCTGGGGGGGCAAGTGGGGGTAAATTTCCACTTGCCCCCCAATATTATCACTTGCCCCCTATTTTGCAAGTACTACTTTTTTTAGGAAAACCATAGAATAGTTGTGAATCGCAACATAAAATAAAGCTCACGCATTGAGTTGAAGTTTGGTTATTGATTAAGTTTATTATTAATTTTGGTTATTGGTTACTTTTTACCAATACAGCAGTGAGGTGTGCAGTTGGAACGAATGAATGGTTCAAGGTGAAGGTGGGACTTCATCAAAGATCTGCTTTGAGTCCTTTCTTGTTTGCCATAGTGATGGATAGCTTGACAGACGAAGTGAGGCAAGTGTCACCATGGAACATGATGTTTGCGGATGATGTGATATGTGGTGAAAGTAGAAAGGAGGTTGAGTTGGGTTTGAGAGATGAAGGGATGCATTGGAACAAAGAGGAATGAAGGTGAGCAGTAGCAAAACAGAATATATGTGCATCAATAAGAATGGGGATGAGAGTGAAGTGAAGATGTAAGGAGTAGATGTGAAGAAAGTTGGTGAATTCAAGTACCTGGGGTCAACTGTGCAGGAAAATGTGAGCTGTGATAGTGAGGTGAGAAAGAGAGTGCAGGCAGGGTGGAGCAGTTGGAGGATTTCGGGAGTCATTTGTGATAGGAAAGTCCCAGCAAAAGTGAAAGGTAAGATGTATAAGACAGTAGTGAGACCAGCTGTGATGTATGGATTGGAGACCGTACCCTTAACGAAGAGACAGGATGCAAAGTTAGAGGTGGTGGAGTTGAGGATGTTAAGGCTTGCAATGGGAGTGACAAGGTTGGACAGGATAAGGAGCGAGCACATCAGAGGGATAGCACAAGCACATGTGGAGAGCTTGGGAATTACGCTAAGAGAGACGAGACTGAGATGGTATGGGCACATCCTGGGAAGAGATGCAGAGCATGTTCGAAGGAGAATGTTGAGGATGGAGCTGCCAGGCAAACAAAAACGAGGTAGGCCAAAGAGGAGATACATGGATGTGGTGAGAGAGGACACGAAAGTGGCAGGTGTGGTAGAGAAGGATGCGGAAGACAGGGAGCAATGGAGACGAAAGATCCGCTGTGGCGATCCCTAATTGGGAGCAGCTAAAAGAAGACGTTCCCTCATGTGAGTGAGACAGGTGCATAGCAAAGGCTCACTGCCGCATTCAAAGGTGTTTTCTCTTACGTCACCACGTGACATCTGTTCCACACAATGTGATTGGCTGATGCGTTTATTTGCAGTGCCAAAGCTCAGAAAAAACAACCTCAGTGCAAAAAATATATATGCCTCCTTTTCATTGTGTAACATTTATGTGCTCTGTGAAAGTACTCATTAAAAAATTATTTTTATATATATTATTTTATATATATATTTTTATATATTATTTTATATATATATATATATATTATTTTATATATATTGTGTGTGTGTGAGAACTAACTGCACCAATAAATAAATAAATAAATAAAAATTCCCCAGTGTGTTGTGTCATGGGATACATGACTATCAATCAAAAATCAATATAGCTAAAAATTAGACTTAACAATGTGAATGGATCTTTATTGATTCCAAATTCTAATGACTGAATGAGCATTTTAGAAAAACATTTCAGTAACATTACATAAAATCTTACATTTAAATTTTGCATAACAGGTCCATGTTTGTGATTATTTTTACAGGTAAATATATTGACTGCTCCATGGGAGAACCAGTGCAGTCCAATAAAGGGGTTGCAGCCCACATTTTTATAATTATTGTTTTACATCATTATGATGTCTGAACATAAAATGTCCTGTGCTCCTCTAGGACACAGTCAAATGATCTCTATAAGCCTTCCAGTATTTGTGTAGATACCAGTCATATGCAGCCACTTGGATTTGACTTCAGGGATTGGGTGTTTATGCTTTGTCACATCCCCCAGCCCACCACTTCTCCTATTTCCCCTTTTTGTTTACATTATATGATTCCTAAGAGTATAAGGTAAAGGAGTTATGTATGGAATCTTTGATTTAAATGTCCAAAATTGATTTTGCTATGAAGGAAGAAATCCCTTGTGATTTTTGCATTATGGGTGACTATGGTCAATATGTTTTCTTACAGAAAAAAAAGAAGATGAAGAAGAAGTAGAAGAAGAGGAAGAAGAAGAATTTTCCTATAATCATAATTGTTATTTTATTTTACTCATTTATCTTAATATGAGACAATTTATGATCCAGGCAAATGAATAATGCACAATTATTCAACAATTAATGTTTTGTATCTATTTATTTTGTGGTGCTCGGCCCATGATGGCCTTTTTGGTGTTTCGTTCAGGGTGTAGGAGAATAATATAGCATTTCGGAGCAAATATGGCTCCCAACAGCCCAAAACTGGATGCCAAGATAGCAAAGATCTCTATAGCCACAGAATACTTCCCTGGAGAACTGACGTATGCAGGCACAAAGGTGATCCACACAGCACAGAATATCAGCATGCTAAACGTGATGAATTTGGCCTCATTAAAGTTATCTGGAAGGTTCCTTGCTAAGAAGGCCAGGAGAAAGCTTACAGCAGCCAGGAGGCCAATGTAGCCTAATAGAGATGCAAACCCAATCACAGAACCCATAGCACATTCATAGATTATTTTTGAGCTGATGTAGCGAGTGTTTTTATGGGGTGTGGGAGATGCTGTAACCAGCCAGACTGTGCATATAACCACCTGGATGGCTGTGAGGACCAGCACTGTACCTCGCTGTTGGACCACCCCAAACCACTTCATAGCATTTTGGCCTTCTGGTCGAGAAGACTTAAACACAGCCACAACCACCATGGTTTTGACCAGAATGCTGGAGATACTTAATGCGAAGCTGATACCAAATGCCACATGCCTCAGTTGGCAAGTCCACAGCTGAGGCTGCCCAATGAAAAGCAGCACACACAAGAAGCACAGTTTGAGTGACAGGAGCAGAAGGAAACTCAGCTCAGAGTTGTTGGCCCTGACCACAGGGGTGTGGCGGTGATGCACAAACACAATCAGAACCCCAGTGCAGAAGCAGGTGCCGAATAGGGAAGCTGTTGTTAAGGAGATGCCCAGTGGCTCTTCATAGGACAGGAACTCCACCTGCTTTGGTACACAATGGTCCTTCCCTGGATTTGACCAGAACTCATCAGGGCATGCAATGCATTCATTAGAATCTGAATGAGAAAGGTAGAAGGAAAATATACAGTGAGAAAGGGACATGAGTGATTATCCAAAAATAAAGATCATACATTTTAATCGTATGAACATTCATTTTAAAATATAAGGGTCATATTCACCTGTTGTGTTGCTGATTTCTCCATCAGCACAAGGCAGACAGTCAAAGCAACAGATGGGCATGCCTTTCTGTCTGGCTTTTCTCGTGCCCAGGGGGCAGCTTTCACTGCACACTGACCTGGGTGGCTAAGGAATGGAGATACATCAGTTCAGCAATGCATTATTTCTGCAGTACTGTATGTTTATTGCACATTTTCTCTTAGTGATATTGAACTGCAGAGCATGACACTGAATTTAAAAAAAATCAGTGATGTGAAAGAATAAATGTATATTGAAAAATAAAAATTATCAGTGTTTCAAATGTGAATTAACAAACAAGTATCACATCATATACACTCTATTATTTTTGTGTATGTGATTTACTGTCTTTCTCTCAAAGTTCCAGTACAGAGCATCCTCATTCAGGAAAAGGACATTGTTTGTTTGTGAAGTTTCATCCACCACACCAACTGTAAGAAGCTTGATCGAACCATCCACATTTGGCTGCCAGTTCATAATATCGTAGATAGCCAAAGGATTGCCATTCTCATCAAAAGATACACGGTCCCCAAAGCCAGTGGTGAAATTAACTCTGTGCAGGTAATGGACAACCTGTACCACAGGTTAGAAGAGACATGACAGATAAATAAGTTAGGTGTAAATCATGCCTGTGATCACCAAGAACATTTTACCAACAAAAACTCTTCAGTTTTTGACAATGCATCACACACGGTTATTTGTTTAAAAAAAAAAAATCAAAATCATGAATTTCCCTTTCCTTGTACATTCACCATGACAAATTACTTTTATCCCTAAGGAAATTTTAGTGTTGATTAAGTGTGAAACTTTAAATAATTAAATAGCTTTCAAATACAGGATAAATAAAGCTTTGCTCTTTTAAGAATTCCTGATTGTACATTGTAAATGCATACATATTAAATCACATCTGCCTTTAGTCCATCTAACCGCAATGTATGTGCCATTTGTGCAAAACGACAATAATAATGGGTGTATTCATCATTTTCACCTGCCAAGGCTGCAGAGTGGAGAATCTGGCACAGCTGTGACCACTAAAGGGCCCATTGCCCTCCTGACACTGTGTCAGGTCATGCAGGGCATGAGCTAGTGCATAAACTGCTTTATATACATTATAGCAATCTCTTAACTCAGACACGTCACTATATACTGTATTTGTGCTGCTCAAATCTTCATTCCCTGTGCACAACATTATGTCATCTTTCCCAGCAGTCTGCATGCCATCTGAATTAAACCTGCATCCAAACATCTCCTCCCAGAAGATCCGGACCATGTTGTTTGCGGGATGCATATCAGGGCGCAGTCGTAGCAAGAAGTCCTGAAGCCCTGCAATCTCTCCACGACGAATAGCAATACCTAGGGTTCCTCCCAGGAATGGTAGGAGGTGTGGTGTGCGGAAGACAGGTGAAGTAGCCCAGGCTTCACTTGCAATCCATTGCTTTCCAGTTACATTTTTCAGAGAAACTTCATCCATTACTGGCAACAAGTAGGCCTCAGTAGCAAAGACCACCACCACCTTGGCTGTGGAGGTTTTGATCACTCTAACAATGCGCTCCACATCTCTGCGGTTGTTGTCCTTTGGCAGCATCTCAGAGAAAGCCACACAGCCGCCCAACTGTCCCTGAACATCCTCGTGGAAGGAGAGGGCAGCATAGATACCATAGTCATCATTGCTGTACAATAGGCCCACCCAGGTCCAACCAAAGCGTTTCAGGATTTGAACAATGGCACGCACCTGGAAGGCATCACTGGGTATTGTCCTGAAAAATGAGGGGAACTGATTCCGGTCACTGAGACAAGAGCAAGTGGCAAAGTAGCTCACCTGATGAAAAGTGAGACAGAAAAGGAGAGTGAGAGAAAAAAATGTCCAATAAAGCATGGATATAAAATGACAGAACATGTGAGATATGCCATTCAGAAAGGAAAAGGACTTTGCTAATAATTAGAATGAATCTCCCATAATGACAAAACATGTGAGATATGCCATTCAGAAAGGAAAAGGACTTTGCTAATAATTAGAATGAATCTCCCATAATATAATTGGTACAAAGGTACAAACATTATAGATGTCACAGATTTACAGATAAAACTCAAGTTACATTTTTCCTAAAATCTTAGAAGCCTGTACCATGGGCACTCGAAACAACCCCAGTACACTAGAGATAGCTATAGAGTGACTGGAACCTGGGTCCCCCACTATCCCAATCACCGGGGAAGAACTGGTGCAGTTCATGTCAGAGGAAATTTCATCAGTTCCACTGATCAGGGCTGTTGCTGCCCGAAATGCCACAGCAAGCTTCACACAGTTATCATACATATGGTACCCCAGTGTGATGTTAGGAAGCAGTTTGGGATTTCTGTTAATCTCATCAATAGCAAAAGCCATAGTCATTACTTGCTGGAAGCCTGCTATGTCAAACCTGTTGCAATATCACAGACAAAGAGACAGATCTTGTTAACGAAGAAGAAATAATGGGTGTCTTGAATCAATTTTGCTGTCCTGCTGTGCTATTATTTCATGTACAAGCAAAATATGCTTTCTAAAAATATACACATTAAGTTTATGAAAATGCACAACAATTTATTTTGTCAACTGATCAGTAATATCAAACATATTATCATCTTAATTAAAACATTATGTCCATTCATCCATCCATTATCTATACCACATATCTGTCATGGTCACGGGAAGCTGGAGCCGATCCAAGCTGTTCCCCATTTGCACTTTTTCTCATTCTTATTCTTTGTTGAACCCACTCACTGTTCACAATAGGGTTGTTCCGGTTCACTTGTGAAGCTTAACTCTGGAAATACAGTAAGAAAGTGGATCTCAAACAGGCCTCCCAGAATAAGGTCTCCATCCTGTCGCATCCCATTTAGCCTGAAGTGGCCCTGGAGCTGACAGGATCCTGAGCCAATGTCCAAGCCAGTGTCTGATGATATGGAGGAGGAGAGGACCAATAATAAACTCAAGATGATACACACATACAGATATGAAAAAAGCCACATCTTTCTCCCTGTCTGCTTCTCTGTCCTTCTCTTTCTATGGTAAATATGTGGTGGAGATTTATATAGCTGGTGAGGTCATGTGGGTTTCGATGAACATAATGGCATCATGTATACATAATGGCATATTTTATTTATTTATTTATTGGATAAGGCAGCTAGAGAAGATGAGATGAGATGAGATATGGTTGATATGATGATATGTAATTGATTTAATGGCTGATTTGTTATTAGTTTTATGTTATTTATTTCTCCGACGACATGAAGACACATGTACTGTATGTTAGTGACTTTTTAAAAGGTTGCTCTTTCTAATTTGTCCCATAGGAGAACCAGTGCAGTCCAATAAAGGGGTTGCAGCCTACAGGTTTATATTTATTGTTTTAAATCATGATGATGTCTGGACATTAAAAAAAAAAATGTCCTGTCCTCCTCTAGGACACAGCCAAATGATCTCTCTAAGCCTTCCAGTATTTGATTAGATGCCAATAATATGCACCCACTTGGCTTTGACTTCAGAGATTGGGTGTTTATGACTTGTCATATCCCCCAGCCCACCACTTCTCCTATTTTCACTTTTTGGTTGCATGATATGATTACTAAGAGTATAAGCTAAAAGACTAAGGTATCGAGTCTATGATTTAAATGTCAAAAATTGAGGTCTCTATGAAGTAAGAAATCCCTTGTGATTTTTGCATGATGGTTGATTATGGTTGATATGTTTTCTTACAGAAAAAAAACAATAATAACAATAATAATAATAATTATAATAATAATAAACAATAATAATGATAATAAACAATAATAACGGCCTCGGCCAAGGCCGTTGCTGGGGAAACAATTCCCCCCGGAGGTCACTGCTGTTAGAGACTCTCTCATGTTCCTCCCCCCTCTTCCCACAGTCGCTGCTTCACCCCCAGTGTGACAAGCGGGTGAGTGACCAGCGCCATCATGGCTGCAGGAGTGGACGACTGCTTTGCTTGTGCTAAGTTACCTCTAC
>JAODVO010000027.1:49484019-49495822 GCA_025400055.1 Notarius lentiginosus | reverse complement strand
AGCACCCGGAGGAAACCCACGCGGACACGGGGAGAACATGCAAACTCCGCACAGAAAGGCCCTCGCTGGCCACGGGGGCTCGAACCCGGACCTTCTTGCTGTGAGGCGACAGCGCTAACCACTACACCACCGTGCCGCCCTCCTGCTGTAGATAATAAACACACATTTCATGTGTTTCAGGGTGGAGGTTTGCTTTAAGAACAAAAAGAGAGAACTGTCGGGCGGTGTAGCGGATAGCATGGTCACCTCAAAGCAAGAAGGTTCTAGGTTCGATCCCAGTGGCCCAGTTTGCATGTTGTCTGGCATGGGTTTCTCCCACGGTCCGAAGATATGATTAGGTTAATGTGAGGTGCCTTGCTCCCTGGGTGCTGTTAGCATGGCTGCCTACTGCTCTGGATGTGTGTGTTCATTGCTTCAAATGCAGAAAATGAAATTTCACAAGTGTGTGATGAATAAAAGTGGTGCTTGCTTGATGTTATTTAGGGCTGCAGCCTTCCCTTGGGAGATAGATATAGACGGTGACATCATTCCCTTATTTATTTTATAAAGTTGAGAAAGATAAAAGCTTCCGGATATATGAAAATACAACTGTGTAACATTTAACATCGCCATTTCTATTCATATTGCGTGGCTGTGTGTTATCTATGTATTTTAAAACCGTGATTCCCCTTCCTTTGTTGTGGTTCCTAATTGTGTTAGTAGATTTCCAGGATGTTGTCATGTTATGCGATACTCTGTGCGGTAGGGGGCGCTCGTGTCTACACTGCGTTATGAGGTTATTTTGGGCTCTCTCGAGGGGAAGAGAAAGAGAGGAGAATGCGGATTGTTCTTTTGCTGCCTGTGGTTTAAGGTGTCGCACTGATGGAAAAATAAATATAAAACGCCTGTTCATGCGTCCATAAATCCAAATCAAGTCCGTCGAGTGGAAATCGTTTGATTTAGTTGTAATAAGTAAAAAAAAAAAAGGCGCAACAACAACAACAACGTACGTGTAAACAGTACGGAAATGGACTCTTTACTTGGTGTGTGCGGTTTATTAAGAGTATGGGATTCGTTTGCATGAGTTTTCGCGTTGAAAAGCAGCTGAATAAGGAAATTAAACCGATAAAGACCTATAACAAAGAGTCCGCGTGGATGTCTGCAAATCTCGCGAGAAGGCGCGTGATTTGAGCACTTGGTTTGACATCCGAACTTCGTAATTCTGCTGTTTGGTTTGTCGGTTGCTCTCACGACGAAGTGGATCCGAAACCTGTCGGTTTTTTTTTTTTTTAATCTGTGTACTGTTTAGACAGGTAACTAAATGAAGCTATATCCGTGTGCAATTATTATAGCGCTGTGACTCAAAATATGAGTCATTTCAGACGGTGTATCGAACCCGGTAATTAGCAAGCTAGGTAAGGGAGTTTCAGCAGTGCGCGCGCGGCGTCCAGGGAAACCTGTGGTATTATAATCGAGGATGACGAGGCACATCATGTCGGTAAGTGTTTGTTTTTATTGTTTAAAAAAAGAACTAATTTGAGATATTGTTTTGTGAAAACTTTCTCTGGTAACCGTGTGAATTTTGAGTAGAATAGCGACGCGTTGTTCCTCAGAATGTCCCCGGTTAGCACCTCGAGCTAACTGCATTTGATTTGACTAACGTTAGTTAGCGAAAGCGGGCGGTTAGCATTAGCTAGTTAGCCTTGTGGGGGAGAAAAAAAAACCCGCTGTAGTATTATAATTACTTTTTTTGATATAATATATATATATATTTAATATTTATTGATATATTTACATGACTAGTTTGTAGTGAAAAATAATTCCTTAAAGCTAACGACAACCTTTAGCAAGAGGTGCCTAATTAGCAAGTTAGCCAGGCTCATCGTCCTATAGCATCCTATAGCGTCCATTTAAAGTCCACTGCTTCATTTTAGGCTGCGTAGTTCGGGAAATTTGATTTACTGTCCCCTGGTTTGTTTGGACCCTTTATTAGTGATCAGATTGAAGCGAAAGACTGAACTTCTTAGCCGCACATAGGCTTAAGTACATGTCTGGATTTGTGATTGTCAGTGTGTCATCTAACAGCTGGTTTACAAAATGCTTGTGTCGAACTTTTTTTGTCGGCCGACTATTATTATTATTAATATTAGCATGTTTATGATGACTGATTACTTTGTAAAGCTGATTTGTTAGTGTCAAAATATTTAAAAAAAGCGTGGTGTCACTTTTTCATCTCTCATTCAAAACAAAATCTCTCTAAGCAGTACCTGTCCTATACTCTGACATCTCATTGTTAAACTGCTCTTATCTTCATTATGTCTTGTTGGGCTAGATACATGAATGCATGTGAGGATTTTTTTTTGGGCAGATAATCTTTCCAGACATGTCTGAAGTCATATTGCCGGAGGACGTGTAGGTAATCATGATCTGTTCGGTTGAAATGATTTCTTTATAAATCATAGAGATGGGTGGGTGTGTTCAGGATGTACACATTGTAGTCAGACAAAAATGAAATGCTTACTACATGTACACCGCATTCAATTTTAATTCAGCCTGTTTAAGTGTTTTGTAGGGTTTCTGGTTGTACAGGCCAGTAGCAGGTTACTTGTCGGTCATATGACCAGAATGTGTACGTAGGTTAGACCTGTTCTAGGAACTCGCCTAAAATTTCCTTTTAAACATGGGGGTTTTACATGCTTGAACTCCTTGTAAATGTTTTGTTGTTCTGCTTTTTAAACTCTCTTTAAAAACCTCTGGTTTCAGATTAGGAATGATAAAAGAGCAAGTGCTTCCTAGTCTGACTATACTGAAGAAAACGTGAAAAACCACCTTATCAACAGGATATGACGCAATCTTTATAAGTGTGTGTGTGTGTGTGTATTTCAACTAGGGCCATTTCTACTGCTCATTCTATAGAAGGTGTAATCTGTTCAGATACAGTAGCATAGTCTGTAAATATTATATGGCAGACTTAAATGGGACTAAAGTCCCAGAGATACTACAGTGATCACATTACCCTACTTCCTCGTAAAACTAATCCAGTCCAAATAGGGCTTTGCTTGCTTATTC
Source organism: Notarius lentiginosus (assembly GCA_025400055.1). Lineage (NCBI taxonomy): Eukaryota > Metazoa > Chordata > Actinopteri > Siluriformes > Ariidae > Notarius > Notarius lentiginosus. Next base: position 49,492,774 of record JAODVO010000027.1, on the reverse strand, counting down.
TTGGTGCCTATTGAGTTTGAGAAAAATGCTGTATAAATTACTTGTTGGTATTGTTTTCTCAAGACTATAAATTCTACTTTGTGTTACAGTGAAACAGAAGCTTGGATCACGTTTGGAACCTTGTGCAACCTTGTTGCTTAAACGTGCATGTCAACTATTACAGCCGGCCTTTTAACGTCACACCTTATGTTGAAGGAACGCTGCCAACGTTTCCCTGTACAATGGATGACCTAAGTTTAAAAGCCTGTGTGCATTATCAGGTTGTGCTAGACTGTGAACTGGTCTCTCCCTGCTTCATTCACAGTGCTCTTCCAGTGCTTTCCTCAAGCCCTTTAGTTTGTAAGAGCATTGACTTCATTTGAGCGATTGCCCAAAAACGTAGCAGAGGCCTTTTAGTGTTTCTCAAAACGTTTATTTAAGTGTATGGAAGTGATCTAGCCCTTGAGTGTCTCTTCACTCTGTGAGTGGAGATATGTCTGAAAGTTTGAAAGACAAGATGGTCAAGTTCCTGTCCCCTGCTTCGAAGAACACCAATTGCTCCAACTCGGACACGCAGCTGGGTGAACGGATTGGTCCCGAAGTCCGCCGCCGGCACCATACCATGGAGCGGGACTCAAAAGCTGAGCACCGATTTGTCCGGCGCAGTGTTGTTTGTGACTCAAATGCCACAGCTTTGGAGCTTCCTAGCAAAATGGTTTTCCTGAATGCACCACCTGATTTTCCAACTGCCTCTACTGATGATAACATTAGCGAGATTAAAATCACTGCTCAGCCTGAGGTCGTTCCGCTGACTGGTGAGCCGGTCGTTGACCAGGTGGAGGGAGTGAAAGATGGCATTCATGAGGAGATAGTTGCAGAACAGGAGCCTGTGGTGTCAGCCAGTCAGGTTGAGGAGACGAAGAAAGAACCACATCTGGAGCCACAGAGCAAGCCATCGGAGCAGGAGTCGGGCAGTGGTGTCGGCACGAAACAGGAAAATAAGGAGGAAGATGAAGAAGCCAAGGCGAAGGCTCGTGTGGATTCAGGGCAACAACGTGAGCCTGAGAAGAAGGACCCAGAGGACATAGAGGAGGTGGAGACGAAGGCTGTCGGCACGTCACCCGATGGCCGATTTTTAAAGTTTGACATTGAGATTGGACGTGGCTCATTCAAGACCGTGTATAAAGGACTGGATACAGAGACTACTGTGGAGGTGGCATGGTGTGAACTGCAGGTAAGCCATTGCTTTGTGCCGTTTAATCTCTGACTCTGCTGGTTCAGCTTGGGGATTTATGTTGGTGTTTTCAGTGTGAGACATGAAGAATATTTCGGAATTGTTCGAAATGTTTGCTCGTACCTATTCCTATATATCCCAAAACAAAATCTGAACCATAATGTATACATATATTTTATGTAGGTTCTGTTACATTTTATGCCTGGTACTGTCGAGCAAGCTATAGCTCTTTCTTTCGTTCGTTCGTTCTTGATGGCACCTGATATGAACATGGGCTGTGTTAACAATTATTTTCTGTTATACTGGAAACAGAGACCAGTAATCACAGAACTATATAATGCTGATCATGCAAGCATGATAGTTCTGATAAGTGCGCAAGTGACGCTGCAGACCACAGGGCAACATCCTGCTACTGGAAACATTGACTTGTGACCCGCTTCTCACTATTTGCCTTTATTGACATCCTGTTTCCGGGCTGAGAGAGGAAATGTAATCGACACTTGTGAGAATTTTGCTCTATGAATGCAACACACTAGTGCATGTTGAGAAAGTGGGTCAGAGTCTCTTCTTGTCAGTGTGGAAGCAGCTCTGTAGCTTGTCGAGGCTTGCCTTCACCCCTCTCTTCCCCTCATTCTTATTTCTGTTGCTGCTGGGTAATGACAGGCTGTTGCATGTGGTCACATGAGCTGCATCTCTGCTGCAAACAGCCTTCAGGTTGAGCCAGTTTGGAAAATGCGCTGAAACAAAAGCTGCAGTATCTATTTCACTCTCACTCTTGTGTGTGTTCTCTCGCACTCCGCTTTCTCCGAGGCTCTTATTTCTTGCACCCTCTCATCTTTTCTTCCCCTCCCACTCATCCTGTCTTTCTGACTTTTTTGTCTGTCGTTTTATTTTGTCTACCATTTCCTTTGATATGTAGCAAAGTTGCACTAAAATGAATAGGCATCAGTACCAGAAGGCAAAGTACGTAAACTGCTTGTGGAAAACGCTGGCATACTTCCATCCCGTATCTCATGTTGCACATGACACTTTTGAATAATGTTTAGGTCTGAGCACAGGAAAAGTTTATAAACAACAGTTTCACTTCTGCTGTCTTTTGGAGAAGTTTCTTTTTGTGCTTCCAAATCAGTTTGGCTTTTGAATAGCTCCTGAAAATAAATGTCAAGACATTCCTCTTGTTTATACTCGGTGCCTCCATTGCAATTCCTTTCTGTCAGCAATGTAAGAAATCATTTTGCAACACTAGCCTTGTCTGTCGTCGTTTTTTTTTTTTAACTCCAAGTATGAACTTCCGTATTCCAACACGTTGTGCTCCTCTGAATGTTTTGCTATTAGGGATGCCTTATCTGACTCTAAGAAAGCCAGGTGATATAAAAGCACTATGTGAATTTCAAGTCCATGCCACACCTATCACTTATCCATATGAAGCCAATCAAACTTGTTTCGGAACTTTAAACTTTCAGTGTTACTAATTTGAATAAACTTGAACATTAATGCATGATAAATTCATGTGCCATAGAACATTTTCTCTTTAGCTTTCAGCAGCCTGTAAAAAGAACTCAGATTTCTTGTTAAACTTGTGATTACAATTGCACCCCCCCCCCCTTTTTTTTTTTTTTTGCAGAGCTGTTAGCGCGGTGTTACATCCACCTATGGTGAAGTCACATGTATTCCTGCTATTTTACATTATTGCACCTTCTAACCTAAACAACAGAATTACAGCCAGGAACAGTTAAGAGATTACGCAGCCTGATAATTGTGACTTTGTATTGAAATTTTATCATCGCACGATGTCTTTACTTGCCTTAGAATGAACATTAGCAATATGCTTGCTATCGTGCACGTTTATCACATAAACCACCAAAGTGGATAATGGTCACTGAAGAAACTCATGAGAAGGAAAATCATAATTTTATTACATTTTAATGTTTTAGATTTGTTTCATTTACTCATGATGCTAAAATGTGAGCTCAGTTTGTTTCTCCATACATTTTGATTCAAGAACAGATTAACTTCTTACTAATCAGCAATGTGCAAGGATGTGTCGTCAGTGACAGAACTTGGCAAAGTACAGACCAACGCAGCACAAATGCCCTGTATTGAAAATGCACATTCAGCATTGTTCAAGCAGGGAAAGGAAGTTGAAATTTCTTTTATGCGTTTTGGTCACACTAGTCCGTAGTGGGCCATTTAAAAAAAAAAATCTACAACTGAGCTCCTGTATGATGCAACAGAAAAGCATTTGGTAGACGAAGAGTTTGAATCCAGATACTGACGCCACCATCCATTCCTGGTAGTCTAGAGGGCAAATTTGGTCATACTGTCTGGGTAGGAGGGATGGCATTGCTCTCTCCCCTGTCAATCATCGTGACATGAGTCCATTGTGGGCATCTGTGAAGTCGTATGCATGTGGAAGAGGATAGATAACACTTTCCTCCGAGTATGTTATGCTGCCATGCATGGAGAGGATTTCATGCTGCCTTGAAATGCAAATGTGAGTATGAGTTTGGTATGTGTGTGGGGGGGGTAGTGGTAATCGGCATGACTACAGTGAGCAGCCCGCAGAAACCGAGCTACGTGGAAATGCAGTGCATCCAGGACAGGCTGGTGTTGAGGCTAGGCTTTTTTTTTTTTTCCCTTTCTTCTTCCTTTTGTCTGCTGAGCACCTCTCTCCACAGTCCAGCCACTGTCTTATGACTATGTGCCTCAGCCATGGCAGCATTCAGTGTTCGTGTGGTTAGCATAGTATGACCGCCTGTCCTGTCAGCTGTTCCGTCTGATTTTGAGTGACTGTCTCAAACGCAATTTTAGCGTGTACTTTTCGAAAAAGAAAATGAGCCGAAGGTGGCTGTTGTATTTAGATGTGGTGTGACGTTAAGTTGTGTGGTATGTTATGTAATCCCTTCGCATTGCTTTTCTGGTTAGTGGTTGAACACGACAATTAAATGATTTTGATTTTCATTGAGGCACATCCTCTTCATGTCACACACTGAAAATCAGTGACCGCTATGCATTGGATTTCCACTTGGCATGTGGAAGAGGATGGATGGCACTTTCCTCTGAGTATGTTATGCTGCCATGTGTGTTGCTCATTGAGAAACCGTGTTATGCCGGTTATTCTTCCCCTCATACCAAAATCACATTTGAATTTCAAGGGGGCATGAAATCTTCTCCATAGCCATGTGATGTAGCTTGAGCAGTAATTCTAAAAGATGTAATGGATGGCTTCATGTGTCTTGGAGATAGCACATGTCCTTCACCCAGCCCAGTTGGTAGCTGTCGTGTGATAAATGGAAGCTGGATGGTGTGTGGGAATTGGCAAATTATCAAATTAGGGAGTATGTTTTTGGAAAAGGTTTTTATGAGATAAGAGTACGTCAGAAATACTGTAATGTTTACAAGGATGTTATATTTTGATAAAGTAGTATTATGGTAATATTTTGTCTGTGCATATACAAATTATTACCTCGCTTTAAATCATGATCCATTTTACAAAGTTAAACTAAAAGCGAAACAAATTCCCTCTCTTCTATCAACACCAGTACGAGGCCCAGGATTGGGCCAAGGCTTCAGGCTGAGGAGTTTTTCATACTTTTCTGAGTGGGCTGTCTCGACACCAGGGAAGCACGCACGTATTCTTCTGGGGCGGCACTGTCGCCTTACAGCAAGAAGGTTCTGGGTTCGAGCCCAGCAGCCGGCGGGGGCCTTTCTGTGTGGAGTTTGCATGTTCTCCCCATGTCTGCGTGGGTTTCCTCCACGGTTCAAAGACATGCAGTTAGGTTAACATGGGGCAGCCTTGGGCTGAGGTGCCCTTGAGCAAGGTACCTAACCTTCATGCTCCCCCGGGCGCTGTAGTATGGCTGCCCACTGCTCTGGGTGCGCGTGCGTGTGTTCACTGCTTCAGATGGGTTAAATGCAGAGGATGAATCTCACTGTGCTTGAAGTGTGCATGTGACGAACAAAGGCTTCTTCTCTTCTTCTGTGGCTGCTTCTGCAGACCACAAATGGCTGTAGATGTCAGTAGGACAGGGTTCACAGTTCTCCTTCTCCACTTGTATTCCCCCTCCCAGCATTGTGATAGTTTCTTGCTGGCTTCAATCGTTTGAAGTCATTGTAAAGTTGGTGTTAATGTTCTGCTTGTAAAATAGGACTGGGGGCAGGGAGTAATACTATTAGCTTTGGGGGATGTTGTTTTTGGAGGACCTCCAGAAGCTGGATGTTTTTCATTCCAGGAATTGTGGGTAACCTCATGGTGAAAAGTAGGTCGTATTGGGGGAGCTTTGAGTTGGTGAGAATTTGGCACTATTTCAAGCATGTTTCTGCTATTTGGAGATTGTGTATGTGTTCCAGACCATGTACCGTATTCTGTTCATATTTTGTTCATATGGCAGTATTTATTTATTTTTTTTATTATTATAATGCCAAGCATTCAATTTAGAGGACACTTACACACCCTTATCTTCTAATGTCACATTTTTAAAAAATGCCTTTCAGGACCGCAAGTTGTCCAAGTCAGAGCGGCAGCGCTTCAAGGAGGAAGCTGGCATGCTGAAGGGCCTGCAGCACCCCAACATCGTGCGCTTCTATGATTCCTGGGAAGCTCCCTGCAAAGGGAAGAAATATATAGTGCTTGTGACGGAGCTCATGACATCTGGAACCCTGAAGACGTAAGTGCACTTTTTTTTTTTGGAAAAATATAATCTGTACCCTCTCAAGACTGGAAATGTTTTGGCAGGAAAAGCTTGTTTGTTTATTAAAATGAAATATTTTATAATATTTTTAATGTCCACATCCTTGGGTTTAAAAAAAAAGTTTCCCTTTGCCAATTTTTATTTTTTCTGCAGGTATTTGAAGCGGTTTAAGGAAATGAAGATTAAAGTCCTGCGCAGCTGGTGTCGGCAAATCCTGAAAGGGCTTCACTTCCTTCATACCAGGTCTCCCCCCATCATCCACCGTGACCTCAAGTGTGACAACATCTTCATCACTGGGCCCACTGGATCTGTCAAGATTGGTGATCTGGGCCTTGCTACTCTCAAGAGGGCTTCTTTTGCCAAGAGTGTCATAGGTACGACCTCAAAAACCACCACATGCCGTTTCTTGGTTCTTTTTGTGTCAGCTCGCTATGCGGGTTTGCTGGCAGGAAGAAGAAAGTTTGTCCTCTTCTGAAGTTTTTCTTTTCTTTGGCTTCTATAAGTGTGATTCTTTTTTTATTTTTTTTTATATCATTGTGGTGCAAAGGCAGACCACAGTGTTTTCTGTGAGCCCCCAAACCACAGCAAACCAGGGCCCCTGCTTCTCGCTCACGCTGTCTCTCCACACGGGACTCCCCTCCCTCCTCTAGGTCCAAAATTGTTTTGTTGATCATATTATTCTCAGTGTTTTAAGAGGCCCTTATTTCAGGTTCCTCCAGAGAGTAAGTAGATTCTTAACTCTCTTTTTGTCAGTGATGTGCGTAGTTGTATTGTGGCTTGTCTGCAGGCAAACCTGATCATGGCAAAGGGATAGCACAAAAGCTAGAGGTGAGCCCTGGGCTTTCAGGTACCGTTCTGAATGATCTTTGTCCTGTGGTTTGGATATTGGTGGTCTGTTTCTTCAATGAAATACGTAATGATGCTAATAACTGTCATTTTTCTCTCTCAAGGGTAGATCTTCTGTTTTGATTTTTTTTTTCTCCTTACAGTGTCTTAAGATCCAAGCCTTAATCTCTCTCCTCATTTCCTCTCAGTTATAGACTTAGAGTCCATTTATCATTTTAGGAAACTTTAGGCTCTAACCTCAGATCTCCCTTATTCTACTTTAAGGATTATTTAGTGTACTGCGGTAAATGCAGAAAATGGGCCTGGTAAGTCAACCAGTACAAAGTGACACATTACAAATCTAAATCAATTCCAAATATGATAAGTTTTTCTGTGTGAGGTCTTTGTTTTATGGGTAGCTTTTTACTGCATAAACTAGTGTGCAGAACCTTACTAATGAGTGACTAGCTATGGAATGTTATGCTTTTATCAATTTTAATTTGCTCTTCCTTCTTATAGGTATCAGAAAGGTAAGTACCTTCAAGGGGATTTGCAACAGGTTAACGAAATGTACTTAGAGTTCTTTCCATAGCTTGGATTTTAGCTTTTTCTTAAATTAGCAGCCCTGGGCTAATGACTGACCATAGACTCACCTCAGACAGTTCCCACTAATCTGTTTGGCTAACATTTGACTTGATCTTAAACTCTGCTTTTGTAAACCTTTTTGAAGCCTAACACCTTTTACTTAATGTTAAGCCCACCCCCACCCCTTCAGCAAACTGAGCTTGAATTCTTTGGTCAGTCCAGGCCTTTTGGTAGGTTCTGTACTCTAGTTTTGTTTCTATAGCCCTGCCCTAAAGGCCTTACACTGAGAAACTTGGGCTTCTTATCATGACAGCCTAACTGAGAACGGTTTATCCCCCTCCTCCTCTTTTTCGCTTTCTATCCCTTTTTTCGCTCTCCCTTCCCTCTTTCTTTCTCTTTTCTCACAGGTTTCTGGAGAGGTCATCTTCTGCAACATCACCTTCCTCTCTCCTCTTCACAGAGAGGGTGTTATAGGGAAATGAGAGAGAGAGTTCTGAACCGTTCTTTTGATTTAAGGTACCCCTGAGTTCATGGCGCCTGAGATGTATGAGGAGAAGTATGACGAGTCAGTGGATGTCTATGCCTTTGGGATGTGTATGCTGGAGATGGCTACTTCTGAGTACCCGTACTCCGAGTGCCAGAATGCGGCACAGATCTATCGCAGAGTGACCAGCGTAAGTGCCCAGCCTTTTGCTGGAGGAGAGGGCCATGTGTGCTCGTCCTCCTCCCCTCTCCTTTGCTCCATTCTTTTAAATCTTCCCCTTTTTGGCCTTTTTATGAGGCATTTTCTTCACACACTTTCCCCCTCTATGAGTGGTAAGTTGTATTTTCAAGAATTCCAGTCTAGTTATGTGCAACACCCATGTACAGAAACCCGACATGAAATCAGTATGCGCTAATATTACTTTGCACTGAATGACTTTGCTCGCAATGAATGTAAACCGATCCTTAAAAACATCATTAGAGAGCATTTTCTGAAATCTCAACTGTCATTTTACATTATCTGTGAGGGTACCAGATTGTGTGTCCAGCTTCATTTTGTTTTGTTTATTTTTCCCTTCGATCATAGGGAAGAAATGTAAAATCAGGCTAACTAGTGGTGGTAAAATTTTTACTGGAGGTAAATAAAACGCATCTTTAAATTGTGAAAGATTTCTGTACCAGTACAGAAGTGATTCCAGCTCCATAAGTGTATCCTGGCTGGGCTTATGTGGTATTTATGCAAAAAGTGAAAGGAAAATCAGCATCACTAATTGTGTATGGTGTCGGGCCTAACCGATCAATCTGCGTGCTTATGTTATTGGCTGAGCAAATTGCCAATTAAACCGGTATTGGCATTTTTAACTGTGGATAAATGCAGGCATGATATATTCACGATTTTTTTCGGATTTTTTTTTTTCTCCTCAAAAGACAAATTTTTCCAGGTTTTTAAAAAAAAATA
>JAODVO010000027.1:47802734-47815485 GCA_025400055.1 Notarius lentiginosus | reverse complement strand
TTTTTTTTATTTTTTTTTTTTTTGTCCTTGGTTGGTTCAGCAACACGCTTTGCCATCTTGTTCTCTACTCAGGGTATATGAGCTGATATCCTAGTAGTAGAGTAGCCAATCAGTATGCGATTGCTCATCCAGTGAATGTGGAGATGTACATGCACAATTACATTTATCTGAACTTGAACAAAATATTCTAAACCATTAAATGTTCTCTCAATGTTTTGTAACTGCTGATTTGTCATGCTTCAGGCACTCATGTCATGGAGGGATCAGGAAGGATGCTGGTCACCGCAGTGGGCTTGAATTCTCAGACTGGTATCATCTTTACCCTCCTTGGTGCAGGAGAGGATGAAGGAGAGGATGAAAAAGAAGAAAAGGAGAGGAAGAAAAAGAAGGAAAAAGAGCGGCAAAAGGAGGACAAAAAAGAAAAGGACAAAAAAAGTAAGCATTTGGACAAATGCTTGCACTTTCACATTATTCAGTGCATTTAAGGTAGGCTGCTAAGATATTGGACTTGAAGTGTTCCAAGCATGCTTGTCTACTTTGCTCAGTCTGCAAATTGGTAAATTACTTTTTTTGGTATGTGTGAATAGAGATTGTCCTGTATGTTAACAGTTCAACACCATACACTTGCATGTACACTTCCGAAAAGGACACTTTGCCTCTGGTATGTTAATACTGCAAATAATGCATAACTATCAATAAATGCACTATATAACCAAAAGTTTGTGGACACCTGACATTACACCAGTGTGTGCTTATTGAGCATCTATTCTTTGCTCCACTCTTCTGGGAAAGCTTTCCGTTAGATTTTGGAGCATGGCTGTGGGGATTTGCCCATTCAGCCACAAGAATCTCAAAGCCGCAAGTCATTGAGATATTGATGGATGATCTGGTTCATCCCAAAGGTGTTCAGTGGGGTTAAGGTCAAGGCTCTGTTTAGGCCACTGGATTTCTTCCACGTCAAACTTGGCAAACTGTTTTTTCATTGACTTCACTTTATGCACAGGGGCACTGTCCTGCTGGAACAGGTTTGGCCTAGACCCGTTAGTTCCAGTGATGGGCAACTGTAATGCTACAGCATGCAAAGATGCCCTATAAAATTGTGCACTTCAGACTTTGTGGTAACAGCTTAGGGAAGGCCCACATGGTGACAATCGCACACTTTGGTGATCTACTGTACCTTGCTCACCGTGGTCTTCCAGTTGTTTGTGTGATCTTTTAATGAGTTTTCACCTACAGCAGAGGTCATGTAGAATGATTGGACTTGCTCCAGCAAAGGGAACTCCCTGTATGATGTGCACTGCCACCACACAGCTCCTGCCTGCTTGCTGTTGAGGTGTTTCTGATCTGTGAAATGAGGGTTTGATATGTGCCCCAAGTTCACAAATAATGCAGAAAACCAATACAAGTCACTGAACAAAATCTGGTTTTTCATTTAATGTCCTGTGACTATGCCTTTTTCCAACAGACAAACCGCAAGATGTATTGGACAAATACAAGGGTAAGATCTTTACAAAACATCTGACTTCATTATATTCATCCAAATGGAGGCAGTTCTACTGTAACTGCAAGTGTAAACCTGACAGCTGATTACTAAAACTGAAAGCTATCCTTTTGTGTCTCTACTTGCTGCCCCAGTCATATGGCGCTCCAATGAATTTGCCTTTTTATGCTGATAGTAACAAGGAGCTTGCTGAGGCTGCAACACTTCCCACCCTACTTATCAGTACATAGAGTATTAAATGTCTTGATTCTCCCCCCCCCAATTGTGTTGTGCATTACATTATAGGCATTTAGCAGACTCTTATCTAGAGCGGTGTACAACATAACCAGAGCAGGGGTTGGGTGTCTTGCTTAAGGGCAGTTCAGTCATTCCTGCTGGTCTTGGGAATCAAACCAGTGACCTTTTGGTCCTAAAGCAGCTTCTGTCCATTAGGCCATGATGACCCTGTTTCCAAAAAAAGTTGAGATGTGTAAAACAAACCAGAATGTTATGATTTGCAAATCATGGAAACCCTGTATTTCATTCCATGTTTCAAAATGGTACAAAGACAACATCTCATGTTGAAAGTGATTGTTTGAAAAATGCATGCTCATTTTGAATTGGATGCCAGCAGCACATTTAAAAAAAAAAAAAAATTGGGACAGGGGCATGTTTGCTGTGGTTCACTGCTGCTGATATTGGCTCTGCAGATAAAGATGGAGTAGGTGCTGAAGGGCAGCTTCTCAGCAGTGAGGATGGGGAAGTGGTTGAGGAGAAAAAGAAACCCAGTCTGCCAAAGAAAGAAAAATCTGTACTTCAAGGGAAGCTCACCAAACTAGCTGTGCAAATTGGAAAAGCAGGTTAGAAAATAAATGGTGTGCTAATATTTGAGTTTTACTTTTATTTACTTGTTTAAGTTCCTTGTATTTTACATGAAGGATTGTTTCACATTACCTGAAGCTATTCAGATGCTCAATAACTTTCAACTTGTCTTACTCACCAGGTCTTTTTATGTCAGCCAGCACAGTAATTATCTTGGTAGTGCTGTTTTTGGTGGACACTTTTGTCATCCAAGGGCTTCCCTGGACTAAAGAGTGCACCCCAGTCTATATCCAGTTCTTTGTCAAGTTCTTCATCATTGGCGTTACTGTGTTGGTCGTTGCTGTGCCTGAGGGACTTCCTCTCGCTGTCACCATCTCCTTGGCGTACTCTGTCAAAGTAGGAGTCCAAAAGCATTAAATTAGACTTTGTCCATACAATGTATAGAAATGGTTTACAATGTATCTAGTGAGCAGGTGCACACTGGATATGGCCAAAGGTTTCTGGACACCTGACAATAACACTCGTATGTGCTTTTTAAACATCGCATTCCAGATGTGGTTAGGCTTCCCCGTAGAATTTAGGTGAGGAGGCCTGGGGTACAGTTGGCATTTCAGGTCATCCCAAAGGTGTTCATTGGGGTTAAGAGAAGGGAAATTATAATGCTATGACACACTTGGACATCCTATACAATTGTGATTTTTAACTTTGTGGTAACAGTTTGGGGAAGACCTTTATTGGTGTGATGATCAGGTGTCCACAAACTTTTGGCCATATTGTATAGCTCTAGAAATGGCATGGTCCATTTACTTGTATAAAGCCATAAGTAAACAGCTTTTGAATACCAACTTGAAGTGTTTATTCTTGGCTGTACGTATAATGTTTCTCTTCGTTTTAGTTATGATGCTTTGCAACTGTTCTCTTAACTTTCAGAAAATGATGAATGATAACAATTTGGTCAGACACTTGGATGCATGCGAGACAATGGGCAATGCCACTGCCATCTGCTCTGATAAGACGGGCACGTTAACCATGAACAGGATGACTGTGGTGCAGGTGTATGTAGGAGACAGACACTACAGGAGGGTGCCTGAACCCGATCTCATTCAAAGCAAGATCTTGGACCTGCTGATCATTGGCATTAGTGTTAACTGTGCATATACTACAAAGATCATGGTGAGAAATCATGGCTAGTGCAGTATGCATGTTTTGTAAGCTTATTTTTCCAGTTAATTTGTTGAAATGGTGTTTGAACCAAAGTTGTTTCATTTCCATTCTACTAAATACTAGTGAAATGAAATCCACTCTAAATACAATAGCTTTTTAAGTGCAGACTTGTAGTATAAATTTGTGCATTTTCTTTCTTTGTAGCCACCTGCAAAGGAAGGTGGACTACCTCGTCAGGTGGGGAACAAAACTGAATGTGCCTTGCTGGGGTTTACACTCGACCTAGGCAGAGACTATCAAATCATCCGCAAAGAATATCCAGAAGAGAGGCATTTCAAAGTATACACCTTCAACTCCGTGAGAAAATCCATGAGTACGGTGTTGAAAAGTTTTGATGGAAGTTACCGAATGTTCAGCAAAGGAGCCTCTGAAATTCTCCTGAAGAAGTAGGTTTATGCTTGAGCTATTTTGGACTTGGAACGAGTGTAAATGTGGTGCCAGTGCTATGGATTAATTCAACTGAAGATTGAAACATTTGTGGTGGTGTTTATGACCTCTTGGTGTGGTAGCATCTGCAGAAGTCTAGGCTTTCCATATTATTGCTCACTTTTCTTACTATGGCCTACTGTAAAAACAGGACCTTAGACCTGTGGGTATATGGTATAGAAACCAATATGCTGTGCATGCGTTGCTCTGTGTTTGCAGATGTTGTAAAATCTTAACAGCTAGTGGTGATGCCAAGGTCTTCAAGCCCAGAGATCGAGAGAACCTGCTGAATAATGTGATTGAACCCATGGCTTTAGAGGGTTTGAGGACAATCTGCCTGGCTTACAGGGACTTTCCTGCATCAGATGGGGAACCAGACTGGGATAATGAAGCCAACATTCTCACAGGCCTTACCTGCATCTGTGTCGTGGGCATTGAAGATCCAGTGCGGCCAGAGGTGAGCGCACTCCTTGGTCTCATTTTACAGGTTTTGTAGCCAGTTTCTGCAGTTGCAGTATGTATTCCTGCAATTTTAAATGAATCTGATTGACCAATGAAGATGGTCTTATTTCAGATGCTGAAAATGGTCAGCCATCTTACCCTCAAGACTAATTTACTAGAGTACAGTATGTATGTTTGAAATTATGGGTGCTTTTTACTGCCTCAGGTCCCTGATGCCATTAAGAAATGTCAGCGGGCAGGAATCACGGTACGTATGGTTACAGGGGACAACATTAACACTGCCCGTGCTATTGCCAGCAAGTGTGGCATCCTCCATCCTGGAGATGACTTCCTGTGCCTTGATGGCAAAGAATTCAACAGGCGAATACGCAATGAACTAGGAGAGGCAAGTTTACTAGCAATATACATTTTCTCATGTTTTGAAGGGGTTTTTTTTCTATAAATTGTTCTATTTTATTTTTACAATGTGTATCAACAAACAACTGATGCTGTGTTGCTCAGGACTTGATTTGGATATTTATCCTATAAACTGACCAATGTGAAACAAGTAGCATAGACCAAAAAAAGAGACCATATCTAAGAAATAAAGCATGACTTTCATGGTGTTTGTCAATCTGCTATTGCGTCCTCGTTTCAGATTGAACAAGAACGTATTGACAAGATTTGGCCTAAACTGCGGGTGCTGGCGAGATCCTCTCCAACTGATAAGCATACGTTAGTAAAGGGTAAGATTTTTAAACCAAGATGGTTTGATATTGCAAATTGTATCCCATTTTATAGATACTCAATCCAGCAATGCAACACTTGTGTGTACCATCTTAGGTATAATTGATAGCACTGCTGTAGAGCAAAGACAAGTAGTAGCTGTAACAGGAGATGGAACAAATGATGGCCCTGCCTTGAAGAAAGCTGATGTTGGCTTTGCCATGGTATGTGTTTCAAAATGCTGAACAGGATTTTAAGGGGAGTGGAACAGGGATATAGAATGTGTATAATACAATATGTATATTTCTTTTTTTTTGGGGGGGGAGGATACTAATAAAACTTGTGATGGATGTTGAGAGACAGTGGACACTCCATTATTTGTCATGTTTCTTTAGGGCATTGCTGGAACAGATGTGGCCAAAGAGGCTTCAGACATCATCTTGACGGATGACAACTTCACCAGCATAGTGAAAGCTGTCATGTGGGGGCGAAATGTCTATGACAGCATCTCGAAGTTCCTGCAATTTCAACTGACAGTCAATGTAGTGGCTGTAGTTGTGGCATTCACTGGTGCCTGCATCACACAGGTCGGTGTTCCCTTCAAATAATCCTCTTCTACTGGAGGTATTTTTATGTAGATGGCTAAGTTGAGTTTATTCCCCCCCCCCAAGGACTCTCCACTAAAAGCAGTCCAGATGTTGTGGGTAAATCTGATCATGGACACGTTTGCATCACTGGCTCTGGCCACTGAGCCACCCACTGAGGCTTTACTGCTGAGGAAACCCTACGGTCGCAACAAACCCCTCATCTCCAGAACCATGATGAAAAACATTTTGGGTCATGCTGTATACCAACTTGCTATCATCTTTACTCTGTTGTTTGCTGGTAAGAAGTGCATTTTGGGTTGGTTTGAGAAGCCATTTTACTCATGTGAAAAGCCTGTATTAATAAGGGAGAGTAAACTGAAACTCTCATGTGCAAAAACTGCAGTATGAAGTAAAATTGAGGCCAGGAAATGGAATCTACCTTTTAATAACAAACTTTTGGCTTGTGACTTTTCCTCTAAAAGGTGAGAAGATCTTTGATATTGACAGTGGCAGGAATGCTCCTTTACACACCCCTCCTTCAGAACATTACACAATTGTCTTCAACACTTTTGTCATGATGCAACTTTTCAATGAGTTCAACGCTCGCAAGATCCATGGCGAGAGGAATGTGTTTGATGGTATCTTCAACAACCCAATCTTCTGTTCCATTGTTTTTGGCACGTTTGTTGTTCAGGTAAAGTAAGATGGTTGTATTGTGGTAATAAAATTTATTTAGACTGACCAACACTAGGGTTGGGGGGGGTTGGTTAATATTAATCAACACAAGTACTCTCTTGCAGGTTGTGGTTGTCCAGTTTGGTGGAAAGCCCTTCAGCTGTGTAGGACTTAGTATTGAACAGTGGCTTTGGTGTGTCCTCCTTGGCTTTGGATGCCTTCTCTGGGGTCAGGTGAGCCCAGACACCTTGTCTTGTCTCTTGTTTTTCTTTTGGAGGTTTCATGGTCCTCATTTGTTGCAATACCAATCCATAGCTGATAACCACCATTCCCACAAGTCGGCTGAAGTTCCTGAAGACTGCTGGCCATGGTACCCAGAAAGAAGAAATCCCAGAGGAGGAACTGGAGGAGATGGAGGCCCTGGATGAGATTGACCATGCTGAGATGGAATTGAGGAGAGGGCAGGTCCTCTGGTGTAGGGGCCTCAACCGAATACAGACACAAGTAAGTGATGGCTGTGCCATCCTAAAAGATAATGGAGTGACATTCTACTGTGTTTGGTTTTTCTTTCCCAGGCGAGACAAAATGCTTCATTAGTAAGTAGTCCATAGGTAATTCACACTTTGCTTTGGTTTTATTCTTTTATTTTTACTACTACTTTTTATTTTAAACAGATCCGTGTGGTGCATGCTTTCCGGGAAGCCATGTCCCGTTATGAAGGCTTGGAGACTCCAGAATCACGAAGTTCAATTCACAACTTCATGACTCACCCAGAGTTCCGCATCGAAGACTCCGAGCTGGCCATCCCCCTAATTGATGAACTGGAGCCTGAGGAAGATGGACCAACAAAATGCACTTTTGTACCGTCGGCCATTCCTTCTGGCATATCTTCACCTTCCCAGAGCAATAATTCTGCCAACAGCAGAACGCATCACTACAAGGACTTGACAAAAACCGCCAAGAGTCAAACCCCTGGTAGTCCCATGCACAGTCTGGAGACATCGCTGTGATTTTCACTCATGCTGACCAAGATCACATCTATACCAACTATGCTATGACCATGTCAACAAGGTCGGGTGAATGTGGTATCTCTAAGTAAGATGTTCCTGGATCAAAATCCCTGTGTTACTAAAATTTCACTTAACCAATCACTACCTGATGTAATAATGGTGTGCCTTTTAGTCCTCACTTGAACATTTTTTCCCCAGATATATTGCAACTCTGCATTTTCAGTTTAACAATTTGCATGACTCCATAATGAAGTTTGAAGCTGCACCACTTTCATGTTTTGGTTTGGTAGGTATGTAGTCTGCTAAACTAGTGCAACTTGGCGGAACTAACATCAACAAACTACTGAGTGCTTATTTAGGTTTCAGTGGGTTTTAACAGATTAACAATTTTGATTGCAAGTGTACATCTACAGTGCAGAGCTAGACAGTAACTTTCTTGTCTGGAAATGAAATCCATGTGTCTGGATGGCATTTTCAAGCAAATAGTCAGTGGGTATGACTGTGATTGAGTGAAAGAAATTTTCTAAAAACAAGGCCATGGTCAACCTAATTTGAAGGAAGAAATGTTCACAGAGGAGGCAACCAGGTATTTTTTGCAGTGAGATGGAGACTTTGTCTGTAGGATTATTTAGTCTGAGAATGTAGTTAACCTTTTTATTGGTTTTGTAAACGTTTTCTTCCCAGGGGATCTATGAAAAATAAAGGATTTATGGTTCATGCATTTTCCTTCAATTATTTCTTAATTGACTGGGTTCAGAGTTTGATCCAAATTGCTTATTCCTGTGTGCATGGGTGGGGTTTTTGGGTTTTTTTTTTTTTAAGACTTTTTGTTCATATTTAAGTTAAATGGTTTGTTTACATACTGTTTGACACTTTACATGAAAAATGAGCTACATTTTAAGGTTTGTACATGGTTGCTGTGTGTATAAACTTGAAAAGGAGTATACCAATTTATAGTACTGTTAATCCTTCAACATTTTGATTTAGCTTAGGAGTCTGGCATAATGGGAGAAAAGGGTTGTCATACAATATACAACTTGACCAAAGACTTTTTATTAAATTTTGTACACCATAGGCTAATTAAATGTTGTATTAAAGTGTTTAGATGTGCGAACACTATCACCTGCCTTTTTTTGATCACTGCATCTTTCTCAAGATTAGGTGCTGCAGTTCCTGGTTATTTCATTGCTAATAAACATATTTAGCACAACAATGCCAAATCACAGTAGTTGCACTCAATAAGGACTTGGAAATATAAGGGCTTAAAATTTGGGAACTTCAAGCAAAATTTATATGCAGTTTTGTGATGTCTTTCTAACGATATTCTCAGACATTGTGTACTTCTGAAAGATGAACACACCATGTTGTTTTAACAAATTGTCCCACAGGTGGTTTGGGAATATAACAAATTGACGACGTACAGAATACAGAAGTCTTTCACCTCATGACCTGATATTGGCTTCTGTTAAAAATTGTAAAAGGCAATTGGTTCTGTTGTGCAACACATGTTAAAGGTTGGGGTCCCCCCTCCCCCCAAAAAAACTGTAGTTTCATTCTTATTTTGGGGATTAATGCTAATCCATCTGTCTTTCTAGGGATATCTCCCCCAGTAATATTTCAGTTACTTATGAGCAGTGTAAACTGTGGTTCAATGTACATTTAAGTGTGAGTAACCTGTTTTTGGCAATAAAAGATGTGTATTTAGTTAACTCAACAGCTGGTATTGCAACAGAGTTTAGGTGATGTGTACCATTGTTGATTTATTGGTAATATTGGGTCAAGGAGAGTTTTTGTTCAATGGAAGACAATTCAGTATACACATTTTTTTATGTCTGTTTTTAAAAGATGTATTTGGTGCAACAAACTAATGTTAGTGTTTTCTGTGATTTTTATGCATTTTGAATTTAAAGGACATACTTTAAGGGGTGGCTAGGCCTCATTAAAGGTGCTATTTGTAACCATAATTTAAAAAAAAAATCAGAATATGAAAAGTTTCAACATTTGTCAGAAGTGTCATGTTTTTGTATAGATATTTTCTGAAGTTGGCATTCTAACCAGCTAGCCCTAAGAGAGGCCTGACCAGCTGTCTTGAAATACTACTTTTGTACCTTGAGGTAACAGTGAGTCACTAGCATCTGTCTGCCCTCAGTCCAAAATGAGAGCGGGGGAAAAAGTCAGTCAGGTGTTGCATGTTAATTGTGAGTCTAGCAAAGCTGTGTTCTAAACTCTTAACAGCAGTTGTGATATAAGCTGGATAGCTGTATAGAGTTCAAGATGATCACTAACGTGTGCTGAAAAGGCCTCCCCCACTAGATTTGTTGTTGGGCTCTTTGTGTTAATGTTGCAAAAATGGTTGGCACAAAGGCGTTTCTGAACATGCACAATTGCGTACGATCAGTCCACAAAAAGCAGTACGGAGGGTGTCGTTTTAATAGTAGTTGGACAGTACTCAGATCTGCTACATCCGTAATATGCAAGCGTGCAACACTATGATATCCCATAATTCAGTTGGCGTCAAGAATAGTTTAAACATATCTTCCATTGCAGACTTTTTTATTCTTGTGGCATACAGGAGTAGGTCATCTGTAAACATCTGAGCTTGAGGACCGGTTAAATAGTGGTTGAGTGTCAGAATTGTGCCCTTAGTACTTGGTCGTATACTCCTAGAACGTACTACAGTAATGGTTGAGTCGTAGGTTCTTAACTGACGTTAGTAGGCCTACACACTGAGTACGTGGATGCAGCCAAATGCAGTGAGATGTCAATTTGCTCTGGTTGCCCTGCCAATGACGCTGTGGAAGTTAAGTGACGGATGGAATAAATAGCTACAAGTTTATTCAGAAGGCTTAGTCTTGCAAACTTTGCTTTATGACCCCTTTAAATAAACAGACAAGTCAACAGGTATCTTTGTGCTAAGTGACACCTACGGTCAATTTAGAGCCACCAATTAGCCTAACCTGTATGTCTTTGGACTGTGGGGTAATCTGGAGGAAACCCATGCAGACACGGGGAGAATATGCAAACTCCACGCAGAAAGGCCTCTGATAGCCACTGGGCTTAAACCCATAGCCTTCTTGCTGTGAGGCAACAATGCTAACCTTTACATGACTGTAAACAAACTATTTAAAAGCCATTTGTATCGTGACTTTTGTGTACATGTGAAGTGCTCAATTATGTTTCAACATGCAGTTTACAGGACATGTTTACTAGCCCTGGTTTTTAATTAACATTCATGTTACTTTGTGTGGGGGTGGCACGGTGGTGTAGTGGTTAGCACTATTGCCTCACAGCAAGAAGGTACTGGGTTTGAGCCTGGTGGCTGGCCTTTCTGTGTGGAGTTTGCATGTTCTCCCCATGTCTGCATGGGTTTCCTCTGGGTGCTCCAGTTTCCCCCACAATCCAGACATGCAGTTAGGTTAACATGGGTCGGCCTTGGGCTGAGGTGCCCTTGAGCAAGGTACCGGACCCCTGACTGCTCCCCGGGTGCTCTGGTGTGGCTGCCCACTGCTCTGGGTGTGGGTTAAATGCAGAGGATGAATTTCACTGTGCTTGACGTGTGCATGTGATGAATAAAATTAAAAATAAAGGTTTCTTGAATTGTAACTGAAAATCTCTTAGCATTTTATTCTTTTATATTGTGTGATCGAGCAGGAAAGTCTGCATTTTCTTTAACTCCAGACTCATCCATCATGTCTGTGGGGTGATGACGCTGCTCCAACCTTGCAAAGTAGAGCAATGTTGTTCCATGACAAAAAAAATCTTATTTTTTTCAGTTTTGTTTAACGTAAATTTGTGACTTGTTTTCTTGTAAATTTATACCTTTGCAGTCTCAGAGGATATCTGAGTGTTTTGTTTTGTTTTTTCTTGTAGGTTTACGACTTTAATCATGGGAATTCTGAGGGTTTTTTTTTTTAACCTACAGTCGCCCGAATACAGCATCATACATTTATACAATAGAAAACACGATTTTGTTCATAGAAGAGAAAAGAAAACTAAATGTCCTTGTTAAATTGTCTACATAGTACCATAGTGCCAACATTTTCACTGGGTGAAAATGGGAATTTCATTTCATTTCATTTCATCTAAAGCTTAAAGGAACTTTAAATTTAGTAGTGTAATTAAGTTACCCTTAAGACCAGCCCTTAAATTTAGTAGTAAATTTAAGAACGTTTAATTAACTTTTTTTTTCTTTAATTCATTAAATATACTCATAACTTTAAGACCCTTTACTGGTATTCTTAAAAGTACTAGTGACTTTAAGTACATTTAAATGTTAACTTCAGTAACTTTAAGTGACATCTTAAACATTCTTTTTAACAGTATTTCATTATCTTTAAGAAGTCATGGAAAGTCACTTCAAGTTATACAATAAGGATTCTTAAAGTTACAAGTAAATACACTGAAATATGGCATTTCGTAAACTTATATAGATATTTGACAATGACAATTATGGCGAAATCTCTGTTCATTATTCCCTGATGAATAAAGACGAGACAAAATAGCTGGCTGTGTTCAGGCAGACAACATGGCTTCCTGCATAAGGGAATTTTAGCAACCAGGAGCAAACTCCATTGTAGTTTGTTACTGTCGCTGTTCTGTGTTCCTGACCGTAGTTGGGAAGCAGGGGAATCCTGCTTGTTCAGCTTGATTGCTTGGCCCCTCACATGACTTTTACAATGCTCCTGGATTCTAACAGGGATATGAATCAGAACGCATATGGTGTTGGTTTTGAATGAAGCAACATCTTGATATGAAAATAGTGCTCATCACTATCACAATGCACAAAATGCCATCGTCATTCAATAACCATTCATCCATCCATCCATCCATCCATTATCCATAACTGTTTATCCTGTGCAGGGTCAGGGCAAGCTGGAGCCTATCCCAGCTGACTATGGGCAAGAAGCGAGGTACACCCTGGACAAGTCGCCAAATCATCGCAGGCGTTCAATAACTAACAAAACAGTAACAGAGTCATAGTTAACACTACATAACTTCTGCATAACAACAAGACCAGTTGCCCCCCCCTCCCAAAAAAAGAGTAAAAATAATAGTCATAATTAAAAAAAAAATTCTTGCAATCCATCCTTTTTGGCATTTCACAACAGTGACATGGCAGCTCTGATGGCTTCAGCTATCAAAGGGTTGAGGGAACGTTACAGTCGTGGTTTCCCACTGCTTTCTACTGGATTATTATAGAGGTTTTCTCCTCTCGACCATTTATACTCACGGACAATTTAGAGCCACCAATTAGCCTAACCTACATGTCTTTGGAAGAAATCAGAGCACCCGAAGGAAACCCACGTGGACATAGGGAGAACATGCAAACTCCACACAGACAGGCCCCCATTGGCCGCTGG
>JAODVO010000027.1:47712473-47722650 GCA_025400055.1 Notarius lentiginosus | reverse complement strand
GCCCTCGCCGGCCACGGGGCTCGAACCCGGAACCTTCTTGCTGTGAGGCGACAGCGCTAACCACTACACCACTGTGCAGAGAAGAATACCAAACCCCAGTTGGGTGTTGATAGGAAATCAGGAAGGAGCTGTTTTAGCCACAAAGCTAATCCCTGGTATTTTTTCATTTTGTGCTACTTTCTCTAGTTTCTACATTTTTCATTTCCTAGTTCCCAGTTCCTTCTTACATTTCCATGTTCCTAGTTTTCAAGGACCGAGTACTTAGGCAGATTTCACACCTAGTTTTTCAGCCTAAACTGGCACCACAGCATTGTTTTTGTTGTTTATTTGACGTGGTTGGAGTCACATCGCAGTGAACCCTTTAAGAATCCTTTATTTTCAGAGACTAAAACACTTTAGTTAAACATCTGACAGGTTCTAGGTATTAATAAGAAAATAATGAACAGAACTCTGGAGTTTGTACTGCATACTCACCCAGTTAATGCACACAAAGTATTAGAAAGTAATACAAAGTGTTCTTTACACATGAATTGGATAATTACAAGGTCTTTACTTTCAAAAAAATTCTATTTGGAAATTTTTCTGATTAAAAAAACACTATTGTCGGGATCTACAAAGATACTGCGGCATATTCAGGACACTGTAAGTTAAGAAAAGTAATCTGGAGATGAAGAAGGGGGTAACATTCTGAGAAAAACTCAGAATTTCCGAGATTAAAGTCGGAAATTTAAAAAAAAAAAACTTGGAAAAATAGTGTTCCTGTTGTGTTAAGGAACCAGATTGCTTCAGTTTGCAAGTTTGGATCAACAAAATCATACCACAGACGCCATGACCGAGCCAAGAGTTACAGGAAATGCAGTCTTTTCTCTTCTAACATGCAATATCAAAGAATAAAACATGAACAGAATTTCAACTACTACATTTCCCAGAATGCACTGCAGCCAGGAAGCTGGAAGCATGAGAGTTTTTTTTCTCATAAATTTGTGACTTCTTCATCTCAGAAAATATCAGGCTTTTTTCTCATAAAAGCGTAACTTCAATTTTGTTAATTCAGAGATTTTTTCTTATATATATATATAGTATATAAAACCTACAATCACCCTAATATGCTATCGTATAAAGATGCTATAAAGATTCCCACTGAAGGAAAAACTAAAGAAGACTATAGATTCCCTTTTCCTCATCCCCAATTTTACATTTTATTGTTTCCTGTTTCTTAATTTCTCATTTTGTAGATCATTAACCCTCATTTCTAATTCCTCACTTCCTGGTTATTGTTTTTTGGGGGTTTTTTTTGCCCTGAGTTCCTTGTTACCATTTTCATGCTAATTGTTTTCGATTTCTTTTTCCTCGCTCAGTTTCTCAGTTGCTGCTTCCTGGTATCCGACTACCTTCTAGTTCCAAGACTGTTTTTTTAATGGTTTCTCTGGTTCCCTACATGTTTTGTTATTCTTCTGCCTGCTAGTTTAGATGTTGATGATGATGATGATGATGATGATGATGATGATGATGATTGATTTACCTGTGATTAATCAACTAATCTGCTTGCCTGTGTTCTCATCTCCACTTTGAAAAGCCTAAATAATGAGATGTTCAGTTTGTCCTGTACTCATTACAGCTGATAAGAGAATAAACCCTCAACCTGATCAGCTTCACTGAACACGTCGTCTTTTTATGCTGTCACTGAATTAAAGGAATATGTAATAAGGTCTCTATGTTCATGGACTTGGCACAGCTGTCTGGTTTCTATTTTGAGGAAATATTCCTCTTAGAACCGACATCACTAATGAAGTATGGTATGCATTTTCGAGGCGGTTTTGAGAGAGTGCAAGGCTAAACACTACGAGTACAAATATGTCCATCAGGCAGGAAACCATTCCAGGACTTTTTGCCCAAATCATATGTACGCCAAGTGTACGCATGACCATATATAGCATTTTATTACAAAATCAGTCACCACACACACACACACACACACACACACACGTATGGAACCAAGTGTACTTTTATAACTGCAGATGCTGTATATTCATTAATAAATCAGACAGCTGTTGAAGTACAACGTGTTCATTGTGTGCCTTTGTTTTGTGAATATTTTCTGTTGGTTTGTGAAATTTTCGAAGCACATTTGGATTAAAAATGCAAAACAGGTGGACAGTGTTTACACAAAATGTGTTTCTTGGTGAACGGATTTTATTTATAAATGTCTGCTTTGCCTGTGTCACTGTGTACGAATGTAATCTCTGAGAGAAAGTGTGAGAAGATGAGAATCAATCGCTTTAAACAATAACATCTGATGTAAAGGCATGAACTCATTCTGTAGCAGCTGAAATCATTGTTTCTAAAACAGGGCATGACGTAATTCTATCAGCTGATACGAGAGAGAGAGAGAGAGAGAGAGAGAGAGAGAGAGAGATGTGGATTAAGTTCTGCTAAACCTGAAACATATACAGTCAAACCAGAAAGTCTGCACACCCCTTTCACATTCTCCACATTTTATTACGTTCCAGACTTATTCTACAATAGCTTGAGTTCATTTTTTGTCACAAAATTCTACACAAAATAGACTATAATGACAAAGTGAAAACAGGTTTTAAGAAAATATGCAATTTTATTTTACTGACAAAAATAGGTTATTTAGTGGTTACATATCTGTACACACCCTTAGCCTAATACTTGGTTGATGCACCTTCGTCAGCAATTACAGCTGCAAGGCGTCTTGGGAAAGAAGCTACAAGCTTGGCACACTTGTTTCTGGCATATCCTTGCAAGCTCCGTCAGGTTGGATGGGGAGCATCGGTACACAGCCATTTTCAGCTCCTTCCAGAGATCAAATCAAAGTCCTTCCCACGCCATGTGGCGCATAGTGCGGTGCCGATCTCCGTTTCCATAGCCCTCGGCCTCTCGCCTATTACATAGCTAGGGTTACAGTAGGGGGCTAGTCCTCTGGTAACCGCAAGAGCTTGACTCCCCACTTGTATCTGTATTGCAGCGTGCCTTGCCAGACGGCAGTAGGTACCATTTTTATGATGATCTTTGGTATGACCCAACCGTGAGTAGAACTTGTGATCTCCTGACCGAGAGGCGGACACGCTAACCGCACTTGGCCCCTCGCCGGTCCCTTCCACAGATGTTCAACTGGATTCAGGTCTGGGCCATTCAAGGACATTCACAGACTTTCTCCGAAGCCAAGAGAGCAAAGGAGTGGCTATGTGCCTTTTGGCGATTGTGTAGATGTTTGAGGCAAAAAAATGAACTCAATATATTGTAGAATAAACCTGTAATGTAATAAAACATGGAGAAGGTGAAAGGTGTGTGCAGACTTTCCAGCTTGACAATTCCATTAATACAGATTAAGGGACAGGTGTTTATGATTATTCTCTTCATAGAGGAGATGTGGTGTCCTGTCCTTCCACTGGCTTCTTTATTTTCTGCTAATGTTTAACCGTGCGCATATGAATCGAAATTTGACATTTCAACAAACCTACTGTTAAACATACAACTGCCAAGTTTGAGACAACAGTAAAAAGTTTTATGAGGCAAAGACGTTTATGGATTTTCCATGTACAAGTGTTTTATTTGCTTATTACACGGTAGGTAAAAACGGAGGGAGTTAACGTCATATGTACTTGAACTGTCTGCATCTAGAAGAGAGGAAAATTGACAGTTTTGTGCTGCACCATATTTCCATTTCTACATACTTGCATGTTCCTGATTCTAAGAAAATACTGTCATCTGCACACGCTAATGAATCCACTTAGTCAAAATCAAATCGAGTGTCAACCAGATCAGATCGGCTGATGTGTGTGGTGCAGCAGGCTTCAGGATTCGGAAGCATGAGCTCTAGTTACATTAAGTTGATAGATGCCAAGTGAAAAATTTTCTTTTACAGAAATAACTAGGAAGTAGGATTTATATACATGAAAGTTGCTCATCTCAGGTGCCGAGGCTGCTGATTTGTCCACCACTGAAAACTCTCTAGTATGCACTTGAAATTGTAAAGTTCATTCCTTTCCCTCTGTACCCTGGGTACTTTATTTTATTAACTATGGTGTACTAAACTACTACAAAAAGGAAAGATGCCACAACCCTGTAGGTATGAACTGAGATTCTGAAGAGGAGTGGGTTTAAAATACTAAATGACTTGTGTTTAAGTTACTGCTGCAAAACCATATTTTACTGTAGGTATAGTCAATGAATTTAACTTATAGTATTTTTACTATATTGTAATACAGACAGGTAGGTGTGCGTGCGCGCGTGTGTGTATTTCAAAAGAATGCACCTGAAATCTTCTAGAGCTTCATGGATCATGTTGCGCACAAAATTCATCTGGACAGAGGTGAGTGGTGCTCCACTACTGACAGCAACAGACGCGTCTGCTGCGGCTGCTGCTCAAGTGAGAAACACAACCTCTTGTGACCATGTGATGACACACATTTGATCAGGTGTATCCGATGTCCTGTTTACGTACCTGGTTCAGCTACGGGTTGACTACTACACACTGGTGAATCGTAGGTGAGCTGAGCTGGCACTTCCTTCCTCTGACTGGGCTCAGGACTGTTGAATGAAGGCACTGATTGGATGTGTATACTCTGAGAAGCAGGGAGTGTGGTCAGAGCATTCGGTCTCGGATAATTAGTCTTCTCCACCTGTCCAGTGTGCCAAAACGTCAATATCAGAAGTACACACAGAATATTATAAGTATGCAACATACTTATACTACTATAGTAGAAGTACATTATAGCTACAAAAGATGTCACTGTACAAGAGTTAGGGCTGTTTCTTAACGATATAAAAACCAAATGTCAATGACAGACCAAGTTATTCTGCGTGTCCGCATGTGTAGGTGACGTGATCACTGGTTCCTCCTCTTTGATTGCAGGTGGTGTGTGGACAGCAGACAGAGGACTGTAGCAGCGAGCACCAGGTGTACCCAGCGGGTTCTTGCGCTGGGCTGAACCGTGCTGAGGTAAGAAATCTAAATCTTGAATGCAAAAAAAGTACCTGAATAAATGCTAGTATAAATAGTTCTACATGGTGACGCTTTATCATGAATTTATTCATTAGATGTCACCACTGATGCAAGTAATGAAATATCACCTTGCTTTCCACTTGAGGTATCGCTGAGTCTGTGACCTTTGTAATCTAGAATGAATGAGATGTAAAAAAAAAAAAAGGCACAGAATTACAGTTACTCTGAATCATGCACTTCCATTTGAAAAAGTCAGCAATAAAATAATATATTCTGAATGTTGAGTACAACCAGCAAATCACTGAAGAAGGAGGATTCTCTCACCATCTCGGACAGGAGAAAAAATGTCCAGGCTGTTGCGAGCCACCCTAAACTTGTCTGAACTGTGTTGCCCTTCAGCTTCTCTGGAGAACACTTCAGCGCTGCCTCCTACTGGTAACAAAGAACTAAATATCACCATCACATAAAAAGAAATTTACTGCAATTTTTGACCACGATGATGTCATAAGTAACTCCAATGTATACATCATAACTGACAAAGTACATACCACTTCTTGACGTTGGAGTATCACTAGTGAAGCCATGCGTTTTCAACCCTGAATGGAGAGGAATTAAAAAGCAAAAAAAAAAACAGAGTTAGTCACTGAAAAACAAATGCAAACAAAGCCAAGTACAGGAAACAAAGTAAGCACATACCATCAGTTACTGGTGAGAAAATGTCTAGGTTCAGGCTGTTTCGGCCCACGCTGTTGAACTTATCCAGAATGTGCTGGCCTTCGGCCTCTCTGGATGGCAGCTCAGAACCTGCCCCACTCCCTAAACAGACCGCACCACAGACGAAAATGTCAGAACACCAGTGCGACTGTAAATCTGACTGCATCCACTATGAATTAGTCTGCAACATTATGCTGCCACAGATAGATGGGTAGATTTGAGGTACTGACAATTATAACATTCATGCATATAATTAACAGTTATTCCATGAAATCGAGTCGTATATGAGCTGACACATAGCGCCAAGTTGGCTATAGGCGATGTACGACGAGATTGAGTGGAATAACCGTTTTATTCTATCCACATTCACTGGATTTTGAGAAACAGAGCATTTTTGTTATTTTTTGCAAATTCAATAAATAAAAACTTTATACAAAATGTCCGACAAAATAATTTCCACTTATAATGTAAACAAACGACGAAATGACAGTAGCAATTTGTGAAAAATGCTATAATAATTCTTGAAAAAAAAAAAGTATGTTCTTACCATCAAGTACTTTTTATTCCATATTTTGTTGCTTTTTTTGGGGGGTTTGTTTTTGCCCTCGGTTGGTTCAGCAACACGCTCCGCCATTTTGTTTTTCTCTACTCACTGTATATGAGCTGATAGGCTGGTAGTAGAGTGGCCAATCAGAGCCAGCGATTCCTCATATCCAGTGAATGTGGATAGAATAATATATATATTATGGATACATGATAAGTCATTATGAATTTTATCTCATCATCTGCAGGAAATGAAATTCCGCTATCATCAGATAAAAAGGTGACTAGGAATAAAACCAGGCCATACAAGTTATGAAATATCACCACTGACGGGAAGTGAATTTTGGGGAGCTCTAGATGAAAGGAAACACTCGCCTAGGCTGTGAGCCTGTCCGTCTCCTCGGCTTACTGGCTGCTGATCGGGGACAGCAGGAACTGAGGAGGTTGTTGTAGGAGGACCGCTCTGCTGATTCTGCCCCAGCTTTAGAGAGATTCTCTTATTGGACTGCGAGGAAGAAGTCTTGCCAGAGGCGGTTTTACTAGTCTGCGGAAAAAGTTTTATTTACAGCACATTATGGAGACGTTATTAATACGCTATCAGATGTAATTTCTGTACAAAACTGGCCCGAATTTCCCAAAAGCATCGCAGCACAAAGATCACAAGGAACGCATTCTCTCCTCGTTAACAGGCTTTTGGGAAACCCACCCCCAGTTGGTTTGAGTTCGAATTTAAGCTGATGTTGATTAATATAAATAATAATAATAGGTTCAATTTATATAGCGCCTTTCTAAAACCCAAGGACGCTTTACAATTATAGACAAAAAAAAAAAGTCCACCAAATAGGGATCAGGATGTCATTCCAGTGGTGTAGCAGCCACAGTCCCACCAAAAGGAGCACAAAAACAAGTCCCACACCGCCAGCACAGCCAGCACAGCCACCACGCTGCCGCCAGCAACATCACTCAAACACCATGCCATGGATCCACAAAGCGAGCACAGAAGCACCGCCACGCAGAGGGCTGGTGTGTCCGAAACCGCCTACACAGCTGCCGCGACACCACTGAGCAACATCGCCCGGAACATCACGCCAAGCATTAAAGCACAGAGCGCTGGACAAACCACAATGTTAAAATGAGCAACGAGCTCACTGCAGTCCACAGCTGGGAGCACAGGCATCACCCACAGTGAACCAAGGCCTAGAGGGAACCAACGCCCCAAAACTGGGTCCGGAGCTACACCACAACCGGCAGACAAAACACTCAAACATCAAACTACACAAACACACAGAAAAAAGGAAAAGTAAAAATAAAAAAAGGAGTAAAAAAAAAAAGCTCCGGCAATTAAACGCAAATACACACAATTTGTAGACAGCATAGTGCAAACCATACCTTTAGCCTGGTGTTGGAGTGCTGGAAGCGGATACACGTGACTGAGGTCTTGTGAGCAGTAGTGGTCTTGATAGGAGCGCTTAGATTACGTAGGTCATACATGTAGATCCGTCCCTGGGTGGAGCCCACTACAAGCCCTGCTCCATCCGGAGTGAAGTCTACAGCCGTGAGCGGGGACTCAACCTGTTTACTCCGGAAAATACTACACGAACAAACAGCCACAAACAAAACATGATCTCAAACACTAAGAATATATATTAAAAAAAAAAAAATCATCTCTTGTCTTGCTTTAAGCTAGTCATTATCTAAAACACACCCTACTGTACACCCCACAGATGTGTCTTACACTTTGCTGGATGTGTCATAGCAGACAATCTTCTTATCCAACCCCACTGTAATAAAGAGCAGGTCATTGGCTGGAGAAAAGGTCAGGCCTGAAGCAGGAGCTTTGTGTGCTCCTTCAAACATGTGTAGTTCCTTCTGTGTGTTTGCGTCCCACAGTACCACCGAGCCGCTGTCTGACACACTCCCCAAGAGAGAACGCTTGATCAGCGAGTACTTCAAGTCGTGGACAGGCTACAAAGTGGAAAACGCATCAGCATGTTACTCACTATATTTCTGCTCAATATTCATGATCACATTTATGTACTCAATTTCAGATCAGAATAGTTTAACGTTTAGTTTAAAATAATTTTTCACATGGTACAAGTCTATATTCCTTTAGAAGTTAAATCCTTGATTTTAGTTCAAGGATTTACAATCACATTGACCCAAAGTTTTATACACATGGGCACAGTATTTTTAATAGGCGTTAAATCTGAAGAATGAGAAGTTTATTATTTACTTATCCACTGGATTAGAATTAATATTAGTCAATTAGCTTACTCTAGCTCAACTCCCATTTATGCCAAAGTCATGAAGGAAACAAATGTGTAGCATTAAAATTTAATTATTTGCTTTGTTACCTCGCCCAAGATTGAGTAAGTGGGGCGAGGTATTGTAATCAGTACGGTTTGTTTGTGTGTCTGTCTGTTAACAATCTAGTGTCTCGGCGGTTACACCGATTGACTTCAAATTTTCAGGGTTGGTGGTCAATGGTCTATGGACCTTGTGCGCATAACGTCACGGTCACTTGATTATCTGTTTACACCGCCATATTGGGGATCACGCTTTCGCAAGTTTGATAGTGATACCCGCTGTCGCGATGTCTTCTTCTCGAATTATGCTGAATCCCTGGATATCACAGTAAAAAAAAAATAAAAAAATCATTATAGGAGATAAGATTGCTGTCTTAGGGGTCGACCCATATATCATTCGTAAGAATGAAACCAAATCTGCGCTTGATTGTTCAAGTAATGAGCTGCCAGACGCAAGTTACCCCGATGTACATCACTGTCTAATCAACACACCAGGGGGTTACAGTGGCCAGTCACTAAAAGCCTACAAGTCACTAGAAGCTTACAGATATTTCTCCTCAGGATGGGAACGTGCTAGTTCATATGCGTGAAAAGCGCTTTGTATACTTGTACTGACTAAATTGGAACGGACTCACCGTCTTATCTTCCTGGGACCTTCTGTTGAGTTATAGCTATAACAGCTTCAGGGTTAAGGTGCAGAAAGTCGATGTTGCAGTTTCTCAGCCCACTCGATGTGTGGATCCTATGCGAGCAGGATGGTGTTATTGAGTGGCCACTGCACATGTGTGGCAGGTCTGGGAGAAATCTGCTCACACGTAGCAGCAACACTTCTTCTTCAGCAGGGAACCGGTAAAACGATAAACCCTTCGTGCTTTTTCTGTTAGAGCACCCTACTGCGACACAGCAAGCCAATCTGACTGAAAATTTTGATCAATCTCCAAAAATTTCCGCGTGTGAAGTGAACTGTGGCTTGATACCCAATATGGTGGATAAACAAACTTGACCTCTGACGTTGGTGCACAAGGTCCATATAAAGAGGAGTGAAAAACAGAATTAATGGTGGTGGGATCCTTATGCAATGAGCCAGATGAATCTTTTATCTGAGGGATCATACGTGAGGCTTCCTGGCGACGTAGTTGATGAGCCAGGAGCCGACTTGCCTTGTCGCCATGTTCATAATATGTGGAGCGTGATCGTAAGAGAAGTTGCTCTGCATCACTTAGTGGTGATGAAATCAAATTCAGTAAATCAACACGTTGTTTAAGTAAACTGGGAGAGGGGCAAGTAGCGAGTTGTTGGTCCAATTTGGTGATATTGATAGAGAGTTCTTGCAATTTGGCTTTACGGAACTTATTCAAGTGGGCAGAGTAGGAAATAATTTGTCCCCACAAGTATGCTTTTAATGATTCCCACAGCAGTGAACAAGAAACTGGTTCCAGATCATTTTGATTTATAGAGATATAATCATCAGTTTTAGTTGCAATAAATTCGGTGAACTTATCTGAGAGAAGTAATGTTGTGAAGAGTTGTGAAGACCTCCAACAAGAAGTTGTGAAGAACTCCAAGGTTGTGAAGAGAACTGAATATCTAAAGAAAGAGGAGCATGGTCAGAAATAACAATAGGGTGATAATTAACAGACAG
>JAODVO010000027.1:47577496-47589936 GCA_025400055.1 Notarius lentiginosus | reverse complement strand
GAAATGTAGTTCCTGTCAAAAACACATTGAGTTCTTATTTATTAGGCACTCATATTTTGAACCAGATACACAAATAAAATGTGTGCCCATCTGTTGTTGTGCACAATTTGTCAGCTATACGTTCATTACTGAAAAGGACCACCGTATTGCCAGATATTTTGGGTGGCTCACTCTCAGTACAGCAATGATGCTGACATGATAGTGTCATGTTAGTGGTTGTGCTGG
Organism: Notarius lentiginosus; assembly: GCA_025400055.1. Lineage (NCBI taxonomy): Eukaryota > Metazoa > Chordata > Actinopteri > Siluriformes > Ariidae > Notarius > Notarius lentiginosus. Next base: position 47,589,711 of record JAODVO010000027.1, on the reverse strand, counting down.
TACAAGTGTATCAAGCATAACAGTGTTGTTGAGATTTTAAAAAACAAAAAACTACTTTGTTGGTGTGATCCGTAGGTGTACAGTTGGAGTGTATGTTTATTTTCTGTATCAATTTATGTTAATCATTTAAGCCGTAGTCAGTGGTCAGTTTCTGATGTGACTGGTGTTGACTGGATATTTTTAAATTCTCAACTCAGCAATGATATTGAGGTGTTTGAAAGACCCCAGCGTCACTACTTCATCTGATACACTCATATAATTTATCAAAATTACCATAGCACACTCTACCATCTCACTGTTATTAAATGTGTTCCTATGGGGTAGAGGATGGTTGAAACATTTTGTATTACAATAGATGGCTGCACCTGAATGGTGTACTTGATAAAATGGCCAATATACATAGGTATAAGATAGCTTTACCAGATAAACTAGCAATTAATAGTACATACCCACTTGAAACTTGGTATTCTATTTCTTTCAAACCTTGCAACATTGCATTAAGTCAATGGAGTGAGGGCTTAATGAAAGAAAACACTTACAATTCACAATAGCCATGTGAATGCCACAAAACCACCCACTAGCAGACAGGAATAGGCAATAAATGGCAACAAATGGGCCTGTGGACATGCATTGTCAGTGTACAGTGCTATAAATACTGATATGGGGTGGGTTTCCCAAAAGCCTCTTAAGGCTAAGAGCATCTTAACTAGGAGAGAGAGAGTGTTCACTGTGCTCCTCGCTCTACCATTTAACGATGATCTTTGTGCTATGATGCTTTTGGGAAACTCAGGCATGACTGATACAACAGATTAAAGAACTGGTTAAAATAATTGAACTGATATTTCTTATTGGTCTCATGGTGAGTATTCAATCTGACTGTCTCTCTTTGTTAAAACTGTAGGTTGTTAACCTGGAAAAAGCAGTCCCAGGGCAGCGGGCAACACTCACTGTGTCTTGCCAGGCTGAGGCAGGTTGGACATCCCTGGGACAGCATTTGAAGGAGGTTATGGACTTCAAATTGAATCCAGAGCCCATACTCCCCAAAATGGAAGGCGTCACAGAGTTCACAGAATACATTTCTGAGACTGTAGATGTCCCATCCCCATTTGATCTGCTCGAGCCACCCACATCTGGAGGATTCCTTAAGCTATCCAAGCCTTGCTGCTACATCTTCCCTGGTGGTAGAGGGGACTCTGCGCTGTTTGCAGTCAATGGCTTCAATATTCTGATTGATGGTGGATCTGAGAGAAGGTCATGCTTCTGGAAGCTTGTCAGACACTTGGATCGTATTGATTCCATTCTTCTCACGCACATTGGTGCTGACAACCTCCCTGGTATAAATGGACTGCTTCAAAGGAAGATAGCAGAACAAGAGGAAGAACAGTCACAAGGCTCAACCACTTACAGTGACTGGATGAAGAACCTCATCTCACCAGAGCTCGGAGTTGTGTTCTTCAATGTACCAGAGAAGTTGCGCACATCTGAATCAAACTTAAAAGTCAAGCGTAGTATTGAAGAGGCCTCTCTGACCTTGCAGTACCTTGACAAGCTTGGAATGACACCTGAACCTCTTTTCCGAGTAGTTAGTAATACAATTGAACCTATCACTCTTTTTCACAAAATGGGTGTGGGCAGGTTAGAAATGTTTGTCCTCAATCCTGTGAAAGACAGTAAGGAAATGCAGTTTCTTATGCAGAAGTGGGCTGGTAACAGCAAAGCAAAAACTGGGATTGTTCTTCCCAATGGAAAGGAAGGAGAAATATCTGTGCCATACTTAACATCCATTACAGCTCTAGTGGTGTGGCTTCCTGCCAGTCCAACAGAGAAGATTGTTAGAGTTCTATTCCCTGGCAATGCTCCACAGAACAAAATTCTTGAGGGGCTAGAAAAGCTAAAACACCTGGACTTTTTGCGATATCCAGTGGCTACACAAAAGGACATTGCTTCAGGCGTCTCACCCTCTGTTATAAAACAGCCAAAATTAAAGCAAAGGGCTGAGAGCAAAGAAAGTCTTAAGTCATCACCCAAGACACACACACCTACCAAGGTTGTAAAGAAGGAACCTGAAGAAGAAGACACACCTATTGTTGAGACAAAGACTGAAACTGTTAAGGAGATCAAACCTGAGAAGAAAGAGGAGAAAAAACACACCCGACCACTGAAACCAAAAACTGAGATAACAGAAAAGAAAAAGTTATTAAAGGAAAAATCGATTAAAAAATACACCAAAGAAAGAGCAACTAAAATGGATGAGAAAAAGGACAAGGAAAAGAAAGAGATCAAGAAAGAAAAACATGACCTAAAAAAAGATGACTCTGTGAAAAAAGATGACAAAAAAATAAAGAGCAAAGATGGTTTAAAACCAGAATTGAGGAGAATAACCAAACCTGATCTAAAACCATTCACACCAGAAGTCAGAAAGACTCTTCACAAGGCAAAAACCCAAGGGAAACCCAAAACAACTAAGAGTAAGACTCCTAAGGTAGAGATTATTGCAGAACCAGATTCCAAGAAAGCCAAGTCCGAAATGCAAGAGAATGAAACAGCAGAGGTTAGATCTGTTCCCTCAACTCCAGAAGATCTGACAAAAGATTTTGAGGAGCTTAGAGAAAATGACATGCAGATAACTCAAGCTGAGCCAGAGGAAATTGCCACTGAACCTTCAAAAACAGCAGTAGAGGAAGAACTTGGACCAATCCCTGATACTATTGCTGAGAAAGAGGAAGTCTTTGATTCTCAGACTGCAAGACAACCCCAGGAACCAAGACCTCAAGATAAGGATGAAGCACTAGTGCCAACAGAGATCAAAGGAGAACCTGAAAAAACTACAGATGAGTGCCAGGTACAAGAGGGTGATAAATTTGAAGATGAAGGGACTGCTATAGAGGATGAGGAAGAAGAAGAAGAAGTCGTCTTGACAGTTGAGAAGAAAACAGTCGAAGAGGAAGAGGATATGGGAATAGGGGATGAAGAAGATGAATCAATGGTAAAGGACACTAAAGATATGGAAGGAGTTGACAGAAAACATGAAGTGGAGGAAATGGAAAAACACAAAAGCAGGGAAGAGCTTACAGACATAACAAAGGCAGAAATTGAGGAAGTGCAAACTGAAGATGAATATGTAATTGAAAAGGCTGAGCTGGAGGAGGCAGAAGATTTGGACGCTATTGCAGATGAAGAAATCAAAGATTCTGCTGATGAAAAAGTTACAAAGGAATGGGAGTACAAAACAGGCGAGGATACTCAGGTAGCCAAAGTGGAAGAGGTTGCATCCAAAGTCCAAGGAACTGTTGCAGCAGAGAGTTTATCCTATATTCAGGATGAGACCATACCCGGTTACTCAGAAACTGAGCAGACAATCTCAGATGAAGAGATTCACGAGGAAGCAGAGGACAGAATACACCATCTTCAATACGAAGTCAGCACATATGATGTCTCAGTACCAGACCAACCAGGTTCATTTGATGCAATCCATGGCATGAAGGTGATGCAAGCAATGGGTGACGAAACAGCAAAACCATTTATGGGTATCCAAGAACCTGCTATTTCTCTGTACACCAGTATAATTGCTGCTCCACTGGCAGAGGAGGAACATGTTTCTTCAGCAACATCCATCACTGAGTATGAAAAAGTTTCCTCTTTTCCGACCTCTGTTACTGATGATCAGTCAGTGGCATCTGTCACAGCACCTCAGACTGAAGACACTGGAAAGAGCTCGCTAGATTTGGACACAGTTAACATTGTACATCCCATAATACAAACAGAAGCTAGTCAAGGAAAAGACTACTTACACTCTGCTGGAACCATCTCTCCGACGTCCTCCCTGGAGGAGGACAAATGCTTCAAATCACCTCCTTCAGAGGAATGCTCACCACTTCCCCTGGAGGGGAAAACAGAGGAACTTGAGATCACTGCTCACCATGATGAAGATGAGGAGGATGAATATGGAGATCAAACACCAAACATTGACATTTCCCTTGGAAAACTACAGGAAGGATATGCTGTATCCCAGAAACTGCAAGAGAAAGCCAAAGAAAGCGACAAGCCCAAGAGCCCTGAACCTGCTGCTTTGGAGTCTACACTGGACAAAAAATTGTCCTCTCCTGAGTTGGAGGAAAGAACAGTCTCGCCAATTAGAGATGTAATTTCTAAAACAATAGTTTCAGATTTGGGTGGTTTTCCAGAGACTGAAGATCGATGCTTTAGTCCGGATGACAGCACTGTGAAAATGGCCTCTCCTACTCAGTCTGGCCCACCTAGTGCCACCCACTCCCCTCTTCGTCTATCACCAGTGGAAGATAAAGCCAAGACGTTCCCTGAACCGTTGCAGCAAGAACAGGAGAAACTAACCTTCCCTTCAGAGCTTAAAATTGATGAAAGTGACAAACAAATAATACAAACTGACAAGGAAGAAGAGTACAAATCCGACACAATTGCAAAACCTGATAAAAAAGAATTACAGATTCAGGAACAGAAGGAACAATCGGAACAGTCATTGGTGAAAGAAGAGGAAATATCTCAAGATGCAAAGTTGCCCACCACTATAACAACTCCACTGACAGCAAAGGAGGAGGTTTCATTGAAAATGGGAGATTTACCAGCAGATCAAGATGCAATCAAAGGAGGAGTGAAGACAAGTGGAGATGATGAGAAATATCAAGATATTTTCCAAGCCAAAACCGTAGAAGTAGGAGAAAGTGGGTCTCTTGATGTTCATGATCACACTGATGAAACACTTGGAGTTAAAGATGAGAAAAGAGAAAAAGAAAAGGAGCTTTATGAAGATGAGAAAGAAAAGGAGGAGAAACAAGAAGATTATAAGCAAATATCTCTCCCAGAGATACAGAAAGTCTCAGATGTATCAGTAGTAGAATCTAAAGAAAAACAGACAGAAATAGCACAGCAGCAAGGTATAGTATCAGGATCAGAGAAAATAGATTTGCTTCCTAAAGAGGATGAGGTGTCTGAAAAAGTGTGTGATAAGACAGAACATGACACTAAGCAAGATCAAGAAACTAAATATGATAAGGAAATTCAGCCTCAAGTTACAGAGTCAAAACCAGAAAAGGCTGACTTCCCTATCAAACTGGATCATGAAACGAAAGCGACAGATGTGGTCATTGAACAAACTCAAGACTTAAAAATTTTACCACATACACAAGTTGAATTATTGGATGATTCTTTAACAAAAGATAGAAAGAAGGAGCAGCTAGATAGTGAATTGACAGCACCAGAAAAAATACATGCGTTAGATGAGATAAAGGACAAAAAATCAGAAGTTACTGAAACTGGAACACTGCTGTCCACTTCACAAGATGTTGATGTAGATCATATAATTAAACAAAAGTCTGAAGAAACAGAGAAAGAAGTCATTAAGCCTCAAACACAACAATTAACTTTGGAAAAAACAGACATAACCTCAAAAGAAGGTGTGGATGAGAAACTTTCCCAGACATCATTGATAGAAGACAAAACAAAACTGGAAGGAGAATGCAAAGAAAAGACCAAGGAAGACATGTACTCTGAAATACAGCACCCAGACTCATTGGAACATGTTTCCCCAGTAACAGAGAAGCATGTAATGGAGACTGAGTCGATTATAGAAGTAAAAGATACAGTGGTAGTACCAAAACAAGTTCAAGAATCTAAGGAAGACCAATCAGAACAAACACACACTCTGGATGAAACATATTTATCAGACAAAGCTAAGGAGAAGCCTGTAGATGAAAAAACGGACGAAACACTAAAATCTGGCCTTGAATCTAAAGATAAGCATATAACAGAAAGCCAGCCTGAAGTCTTCCAGGTACCTTCAGAGGAATTTGGGGCTCAGCTTAAGTCAGACATAACATGCAAAAGTGATGAAGAATCTACAGAGAAACATGAAGAGAAATCGGATTCTATAGCAGATCTTCGTTCAGAAAAGACAGCAGTACTTTCCAAAGATGACAAACCAGATCAAACAAAAGATGAAAAACTAAGCACATCTGAACTACCCACAGATAAAGCTAAGATCAAGGAAGATGTTACGCTAACAGAATCAGTGGTGGGAAAAGTTGATGTTTCTCCAAAAGCTGTTCATGAACCAAAAGATAAAGATATAAAAGATGACAAACCCAAAGCCTTCGAACCTATTTCTGAGAAAACTGATTCAGTAGACAAAGAAGCTCAGTACTCTAAAGAGAAACAAGAGAGTCAGATGGAAGAAGTTCACATACCCACATCCACTTCAGAAATAACAGGTGTAACTGACAAAGATCAAGAAACTAAAGAGATACCTAAAGAAGACAGCAAAACACAAGATCTTGAATCATCTTCTCAAAGGACAGATGGCATTTTAAAAGTGACTCAATCTGAAGTACCTGATGAAAGAGACTCTTCAAAACCTGAATTGGAATCCAGAGAGAGTCCCATCAAATCATTATCCGAGCAAACTCCTTTATCTGGATCCGATAAAGTAATGGATTCAAAACTGGACTTACCATACAAAGAAGAACTTAGAAGTGAGGATGCCCCCAAACTAGTGATCCCAGCACCATTGGAAAAAGAGCTGGAGAAATCAGCTCTAGAAGAAACAAAACAAATTTCAATGTCAAGCTCAGAGACAGAAGATGTAGAAGATCAGACCGATATTATAGATAGAACACAACAGCACAGAGATGATCAGCACCTGTCAACCTATGAAACAGAAACCTTCCTTTCAGTATCAGTGAAAACGGACATTGGTGCTAAGTTGAATTTAGAATATAAAGAAAAATGTCTTGAGGATATTAAAACCGGAGCTTTATTTTCAGTAATGGAAAAAACAGACAGTAGCATAAAAACACCACTGGGCTCTGAATTTCCAACAAAATACTCAGACCATGAAGAAAGTACTGAAGAAGATGAAGGAGATGCTGTATGCATGGGGGGTGCAGGTTCAAGGCCATTGTCAGTGGAACCACGGGTCTTAGAGGAAAGTAAGGAAAGTTCCACTGAACACATCCCATCTACAGCAAGCACTTTAAAAGATGAATTGGCAACTCCATTAGATGACAAAAATGTATTGAAAGAATTAACTAAGATTTCACCGGAGTTAGAGAAAGACAGCAAGGAGTCCAAGACCATTGCTCCTTCAGAACATAGTACTACTGCATCAGTACTTGACCTATCAACTCCTGCATCCAGTCAGGCAAGTGTTGAGGAGTTAAAAAAACCTGAAACACTGCCTTCCTCTACAGACACTGTCAAACCTGAGAAGGAAGTGCAGAGGGAGATGGAAAGAGAGCGAGAGATGGTCTCTCCAGTGTTAGAAACATCCTTGTCATATTTGCAAAAAGTAGACAGTTCTGAAAAGACCACTGATGAAAAGACAAAAACAGAAAAAGAGAAAATGGATATCAGCAGCACCTATCAAACAGAAAAATGGAGCTATGAAGCTTCTAAATATGAGCCTTATGAAAAACCAGTCTCAAAGGAGTTTGAGAAGGACGGAGAGGACAAAGACAAATTTTCTAAAACAAACCTTGACATAAATGTAGGTGACAGTAGTAGAGTTAGCCAGTCATCTCTGCAGGGAGCTGCATGTCAAATAGACGAACAAAGTGATGAAGAGCCAGTATCATTCAGCAAGGTTGACTATGACATGTCTTTCTCAGAGATGAAGACTAGTGTCTTTAGTGGACCAAGTACCTGCTCTGAGCAAGATAATAAGGCAAGCTACCAAGAAGAAATAGCTAGCATGGGAGTAGACAAGAGTTCTGACAGCAAAACCACCTCTGTAGCTGGGTCAAGTTCATTTACTTCCAGTGAAGTCCAAGACAAATCAGAGAAATTAGAAAGAGAAGAGAAAGAGAAAGAGAAGGAACCTGCCAGAGAGGACACATCTTCTTTCCGTAGAGAAGAAGAAAAAGACACTGAATTGTCATCAAAACTACCTTGTCCATCTGTATCCAGTCTGCCACAGCCTGAAAAGTTAGACACTGCTAATGAGAAAGTGAAGGATGTAAAGATAGAAGAGACAGTGGCTCCATCACATAAACAGGTCTCTGATATTACTATGACATCTCTTGAAGCTGAGACGCATGTAGATGTTCTGACTTCCAAACATGGGCTGGTTTCACAAGATCAGAAAATCTTAGAGACCACAACGATACAATCAACCTCATATCAGACTGAGAGCATACCAGAGAGTCAGACCAAAACAAGTGAAGATAAGGTAGACATAAAGTCAGCAAAGCAAGTAGAAGAAGCTTCATCAGACAGCAAAAAAGACCAAACTTCTTCTGGTAGACTTACACCACCAGAGAAAATGCTCCTGCCTGGTCAGTCAACTCCTGTAGGTGTAACCAGCCATGTTTCTGATTCATCTCTTGAGGAGCAGCATGTGCAGGACAATGTCCTTGCGTCAGAGTGCACAACTGTTTCAAGTTCTCTGACCAGCAAATCACAGCTGGCAAGTGGAGAAACAGAAACATACCCAGTCAAAAGTGAACAGATTTTTGCAAAAGAAGGAGGTAAATATAAAGATGAGGAAGGTGAAGAAGAGGAGGAGACCAGTGATTTGGGTATGGAAAAAGGTGCCAGAGAGATTTCTGAGAAAGAATCCAAAGCTGTATCTGATGCAATGGATCAGAAATCAAGTGAGAAAAAACAAGAGCAGCCATGTGTAGCAGAATACTCTTCTACTGAAAGCCAGAAGGAGGATGTTGTATCAATAGCTTCAAAAGATCCTTTACAGGGGGAGACAGCTGAATCATTTACTAAAGACATTGTTACAGCAGGTCTTGCGTCTACATACGAGGTGGTAAGCACAAGCATTGAGCAGTCAAAGGAAAAAGACAGCAGTTTGCCACATCCTGATCTAAGCAAGACTAGTGAGCATAAGCATGAATGTGAGTTAGAGAAGACCTCTGATAAAAAGCACGAGGGAGCAGGTGCTCAAACTGTCATGTTGGATACAACTCATTCTTCATCCTCTTCATCCTACAGTTATTCCTCGTCGACCTCTGCCTCCTATTCTACAGGTCAACACTTTGGTGAGGGACTTTTAGAGACTCCTGTTACTATTCCCAGTGCTCATTTGAGGACTGATGCAGATAGTATATCCTTTGAATACTCTTCTTTCAAAGAAGAGGAATCTCTTGCAATAGATTCATCCTATTTAAGCTCTGGGGTACAATCAAGAGATGAAGCCATGGAAGTTTCTGAAAGGATCACATCTGCAACAGCTGAGTCTGTGTCCAGTCTTGCAAGGTTTTCTCCACTCAGTCCCCTGGAGGAGACTAAATCTTTCCTTCAGGACCAGGTATCATCAGCAGAGGAAAAGTCAGAGGAAGAATTAGCAAGTATTAAATCAGACAAAGATCAGCCATCTGACCAAAAAGACATGTTGGCGACTGACCTACAGTGCTCAAAAGTCCCTGATTCTTCCAAAACTGCACCTCAGCAACTTGAAGTAGTTTCTACTTCACCTCCTGTGTTTGATATTGCACCATTAAAGAAAGCTGACTCATCAGAAAAACACTCCCATGAAGAATCCACTGAGATTGAACAAGAAGAAGGGACCTTACCTTGTAGAATTGAATGTGACCGAGTTACACCCCATGATCAGAAAGGAAGCACAGAGTTATTGCCTGGGCAACATGTTGATGTTACCTCAACCATGCACTCCATTCAGTCTAATTTGGAGATACAGTCACCTCATTTGTCAGTAGAACAGTCATCCAATGGGCCAACAGAAGTTTGTACAGATTCTCATGTAGTTTCAAGTAAAGCAGATGAAGTTGGTGCCACTTCCCTACCAGAGCCAAAACAGGCAGAGGTGGAAAAAGAGAAAGAAGAGAAGAAAGATCATGTAAAGGATCATGAGGTAGCTTGTGCTCCAAAAAAGCCAGAAGATCAAGCGGATCAGCAGAAGGAGAAAAAAGAAGAGTCGAAGGTAGAGGAGACAATCCCAGGAAAAGAGAAGATGGATGAGAAGAAAGAGAGAAAAGAAGAAGAGAAGAGTAAGGAGGATGATAAGATGGAATATGAAAAGATTGATATGAAAGAAGAGAAGCAAGAAACGCAAGTTAAAGAAAAATCTGAAGAAAAGAAAGAGAGTAAAGAAACGGGCGATTTCATGAAAGAAGTAAAAGATGAGTGCAAAGAGAAAGAACAGATGGGAACGGTCAAAGAAGAATCTGACTGCAAGACAGAAGAGAGAATGCAACCAGTGCAGGTAGATTTGCCAGAAAAAGATACCAAGAAAACCGATGGAGATGAGTCAATTCCAAAAGGCACCTCTGCCTCTGAGATGACTCAGGAGACTACTACATGTTTGACAGCTGTACCTGACAAAACATTGGATGTGTCTAAACATCTGCAAGAGGAGAAAGAAAAGAAAGAACAGCTAGAACATGACTTAAAAGGGCAGAAAGATCTAACCGTGCCTCATTCAAGTCAACAGATCTCTACGCCTACTACTACTACTACTACTACTACTGAATCAGAGGTAGATTTTACTCGACCTTCTGCACTCAGCATGGACACCAGCTCCTCTCACTCACCTTCACTGTACAAACATCGCAAAGGAGAACTTTCACCATCATTCATTAATCCAAGCCCACATCATTTATCCAGTGAGGAGGAAGAGGAGGATGTTAGAAGTGATCGCTCAAAGGATGACGATTTTGACGATGAACGTGAACAACACTCTGTTAAAAGGCGATCTCACAAACAACAGCGTCATCATTCTCATAGCCAGCATGGAGACAGCAAGGAAGCAGTCCATGCTCCTTCGAGTGGCATGGCAAGTGGACATGGAGTATCACTTGCAGGAGAAGAAACTCCTCCAACCTCTCTGAGCGAGTCTCTTCCTTCTCAGTCTGACTCAGATGTACCACCCGAGACAGAGGAGTGTCCATCCATCACAGCTGAAGGAAATCTTGACTCTGATGAGGATGCAGAACATTTACCAGTGGACAAAATGTCAGCTACTAGTGGAAGTGGAGGTGGTCTCCACTCATCGTCTCCAAGGACCCATGATCCTCCACCTGCCCCGATGAAAGACTCTGTCCCTCAACCCCCCAAACCTGATGTGTGCATGGTAGACCCAGAAGCGGTTTTAAATGGGCAAAGCCACACAGAGAGACCTATGAAGAAAGAGCTTAAAACCAACAAAGGGTTGAGGAAAACGCTAGGGAAGCAGAAGTCTGCATCTCCAGCACGTAAAGGTGACGGAAGGAGCAGGAGGTCCACAACGCCTGTAAAACAGACATCTAAGGACTCCTCACCTCATCCCCCTTCTATTAAAAGATTAGATTCTGAGAAGACCCTCCGTGTGTCTCGCACGCCTGAGACACACGGTTCTAAAGGAGATAACTATCCAGGAAAAGGACTTGTCAATGGTGTAAAGAGCAATACAGGTATGTTACCCAGCAAGTTCTTTCAAAAAAAAAAAAATCAGAATTAGTGCTAGACATAAAAATCTAACCTCTTTGTTTTTAATCATTGTCCTTTCAGTTTCGAACCAGAAGTCCACCTCTGGAGCTTCCCCTGGACCAGCTTTCTATGTTGACCTAGCCTACATTCCAAATCACTGCAGTGCTAAAAATGTAGACCAAGAATTTTTCAAACGGGTGCGTGCTGCTTACTATGTAGTGAGTGGAAACGACCCAGGCAGTGGAGAACCAAGCCGTGGCGTACTGGATGCGCTACTTGAAGGCAAAGCACAGTGGGGAACCAATCTGCAGGTATGCAGCCAATATGAACTGTATGAACAATATGAATATGAAGTATGCTTCATCATTGTTAAAACTAAAGACTGCAGCCAGATAAAGCTATAAAAGTTCTAAATGGTTTTAAAGCAAGATGGCCTTTCAATTTCATAAAATCGGTGAAATTTAGTTCCCTCTGAAATTTGGTCATTGTGATGTATGCCTTTTTCTGTAATATCTCACAAACTATCAGGCCATTCTATGGCTGGGATATTATTTAATTTGAGGGGATTCCTGAGCAAATAATGTGCATGAAATCGCCCTCTTCACGTAGTCGAACGGACAGAGGAAATCTGTGTGCGCATGCGCAGGTTTACGCTTGACCGTGCACTGACAGTTACATCATTTTGTCGCTAAACGAACAGCTGATCACTCCGAGGTGCTTGCTGACCGCCAATGCTTATTAGTTTGGTCCTGCGTTTCCTTTCCTTTGCAACGTAACGTCTTTTCTTCTCGCTTTCCGTTACTGTAGTCGGT
>JAODVO010000027.1:47099621-47109906 GCA_025400055.1 Notarius lentiginosus | reverse complement strand
GGGGAGAACATGCAAACTCCACACAGAAAGGCCCTCGCCAGCCACGGGGCTCAAACCCGGACCTTCTTGCTGTGAGGCGACAGCGCTAACCACTACACCACCGTGCCACCCTGATTTAGGCATCTGTCATCTCATATTTATTTCTCAGTGAAACAGAAAATTCTTAGACGTTCCTAAACACTCAGGTGAACTTAAAAATGTGAAGTAAAAATGGGATCATTACAATGAGGTACATTTTTGATTTACAAAAATCTTGAGGGATGGCAATAATTTTGGCATGATTTTGGAAAAAAAAATATTTTAAATCGGTTAAAGTTTCAATACTGTATCTCTAATATTTTCAGTGTGAGATTAAGTCTTTAATCACAATGACATTTTCCATAACCTTTTTCTTTTTTTAACCCGTCTTTACCAAGGGTGTCAATAATTATACATCTAACATTTAAATGTGTAATTCATGTAATTATGCATTTCTGCATTAGTATCAATTTAATTTACTGTTTGCTGGTTTGCTAATAGCTTTAAAAAAAAAAAAACAGAGTAACAGTTGTTAATGCTAATATTTTTCTTCTTATTGGCCAGTTCAATGACGCTCTCATGTATGCTACAACCCTCCAGTCAGGCCAGTACAAGCTGAACAATGAGCTCTCTTTGTCTGAAATGAAGGTGAGCCATGGTCTTTGACTACAACACCTTTATCTGGCGCTTACTTCTAGACTTTGTATTTGAATTGGTTGTATATTTGAATGTTTAGGTCAGTAAGCCAAGTCAAGAAGGATATCAGAATGAGCTGAACATCGAAAGTGTTGAACGCTCTTTTATTCTGTCTGCCAGGTGCGTCTTTAAGCTTGTTTGTTTATCCAGATCTCACACACAACACAAAATTAGTATGAATTAAAAAACAGCTAGAACCACGTTGGATTTTTTTGTGAATCATACTCTGTGGTGTTTTTAACGTCGGTTTAACAGCACAGTACTGATGTGCAGTAGAGAACAAAGGCAAATTGGTGTGTTTTCCGCATTTGCATTCCTGAAGAAGTGAGCACTCTTGTATCTCTCTGTCCCTGTCCCTATTCTTCCCACCTTTTCAGTTCCCCTGCAAGTCGAGACGAGTGGCTTGAGGCAATCTCCAATGCTATTGAAGATTACACCAAGAAAATGACCACATTTCTCCCCTCAAGCAAAGGTCCTGAAGAGGTACTCACTGACTCTTTCAGTTTCAGTCCCATGTCCTTTAAAGGTATACTTGGGCCAAAGTTTAAAAAAAAAAAGCCATTGGTGCATCTGCTGCAGTTATGCTATCTCTCGTATTAGATTTCATAGTTTGAACACTTAAAAGAACAGCATGTGATTTGGGACATGCTCTGTTTTGTTGGTGGTGTTTTATGTTGATTGGCTACCGTGGATCATTTGGGTTATTTAAATGTATCTCTTCTACAGGGAGGGATCAGTGGGCATGACACCTCTTGATGGGGAAAGGAATTTGGAAGGACAATAACTACTTCTGGACTGAATTGGGGGGGGGGGTCCCATTGCACATCCATTGGGATAAAGGAAAGCACATAAGAGAAAGAGTTGTTTTACTTCAACATTAATAACAATCAGTGTGTTAGTATTCATGAGAAGGCACTAGGGATGGAACACAAGGTCACTGTCTGTATCAGTATCTGTTTAGTGCTGCAGCTATTCGTCTAGCTAGTTGCCGTTAAACCGGATGTAGGCGTGACCTAAACAGGACATTTGTTACCTGTGCCGAGGAGGTTATGTTTCACCTTGGTTTGTTTGTTAAGCAGGATTGAACAAAATCTACCAGCCTGATTTCCATGAAACTTGATGGAATGGTGTAACGTGGGCCAAGGAAAAATATATTAAACATTGGAGAAGATCCAAGTTACGGGACGGATCCACAATTTTATTTTTTTACTACCCCTTTCACTAATATTAATTGTATTTTGTTTGGGGCCCCCCCACCACCAGGATCTGGTCTCCCCAGGCAGTCTCCTGTCCCAGTACTACCCAGCTCTTTGAGGCACATGGGTGCGGCGCCAATCTCCGTTTCAATAGCCCTTGGCTTCTCGCCTATTACATTGCTAAGGTTACAGTGGGGGGGGCTGGTCCTCTGGTAACCGCAAGAGTTTAACTCCCTACTCACATCTGTATTGCAGCATGTCTTGCCAGATGGCATCATTTTTATGATGGTCTTTGGTATGACCCAACTGCAAGTAGAACTTGCGATCTCCTGGTCAAGAGGCGGACACGCTGACCACTAGGCCAGCTCACGGGTTTTTTGTACCTAGAGTATTTTCTCACAAGTTCAGTTGTTTCTATTTTCCAAATTATCTGAGAGCTTGCTTGCAAGAAATGCTCGCATATGTGTTTATTGCGTTAGTCTAATCCAGATACCCTGTGAAGCTTTCTGGCAAGCTTTCTAAGAACAAACAAAAGAAAACAGTGTGCCTCCTATTTGTACTGTCTCTGTATTTTTGTCCCTTTAGCACATTACAGTACCTGTTCAGTCTGAATCGTCATTAACATGCACTAATGCAATAATACCTTGACGCATAGAAATGGGGTTTTCCTTGTTAATGATTTTAACGCCGTATCCATGATCTATTTCCTGCAGGGGGATAGAGATAGTTGGGACAGTGTAACCCAACTTGGAACCAAGGCCCCTATATGGATCCCGGACTTGCGGACCACCATGTGTATGATCTGCACCTGCGAGTTCACACTGACCTGGAGGAGGCATCACTGCAGAGCCTGTGGAAGGGTGTGGTGATGTTTGACAAACTACATTTAGAGGATTTACAGGATTCCTACTGATTTTGATCAAAGTAAAGGTGGATTTCTGGTGTGTGTGTGTGTGTGTGTGTGTGTGTGTGTGTGTGTGTGTGTGTGTGTACCAGGTGGTATGTCAGGCCTGCTCAGTTAATAAACATCCTCTGGAGTATCTGAAGAATCGACCTGCACGTGTGTGTGATCAATGCTTTGAGATCCTGCAGCATAACAGCTCAGGTCTGACATCTAGCCATCTACTTATAGTGCAAAAATACAGTATTCTAAAAATCTCCGCTTAACGACTGAATTCATTATTTCCGCTCACTGACAGTCTGCTTTTGTCACTTATTCACTTAAAAGGTAACCAGGCACCAGGCAGTGCTCTTCTTTCTCCCACTTCCAAATCGTTTCACTTTAGAAAACAGAAGAAGATCCCAGCTGCCCTGAAAGAGGTATAAAAGCTGAGGAAGTGCGTCCCATCGCCTTATTTTAATTTGTGTAACTTGTTTTAGTTTCCCCTTTTTAACCTCAACTAAGGCTTTTGATGATTGATTATTAATTAACTCATGATTGCACTGTTTGGCAGCACTTATTTGTTTACGTCATCATTTCTTCACTCACGCGTGTGTAATTATATGGTAGGTTTCAGCAAACACAGATGGCTCATCCATGAGCGGTTATCTGGACAGAATGAAGGCCAATAAGAGACAATGGAAGAGGCTCTGGTTTGTCATCAAGGATAAAGTGCTGTACACTTACGCTGCCAGTGAGGTAAGAGAAAAGCAAGCAGCACCCAAGATGACTCCAGGTGTCTGTCTGTGACTATATTATATTCTGTCCAAATATTATTTACTGGTTTCCAGTTTTTCTCCAGTACAGAGTTCAGCCTTATGAATGTGCATAGAGTTGTGATTTTATTGGTCAGGGGAAAGGATGGCAAAACGTCTCTTTCAACAATCATTTGTCTGCTTTGGTTGTTTCGACATAATTGTACTTTTTAAAAAAAATGCTGTGGACGACTTTAAAGATTGAAACACTGCACATTAAGTCCTCTTACTGGGAATGGCGTTTACATTTGTTGATAAAACATGCCAACTGCTAAAATCCAAAGTTCAAATCAATACTATAGCTCTCGTCATTCATTCATTTTCAGTAACTGCTTTATTCTAGTTAGGTCACAGCAGATCCAGAGCATTAATGCAACATTAGCTAATCAAGCATGTCTGTGAACTCATGTATATGAAAGAGCGCAGTCAGCGATTTCCTCCTCGTGTGTTCACCCACCAGGAACTGAAAAGCTCTGGTTTCAGCTATTCTATAACCGAGAGAATTAGCTACTAGACCAAAGTAGTTTTTGTTTTTCTTTATAAAAAGGCATTATTTGTTGTTTAATGTGCATACCTTGATTCACTATACTCCTGTCCATCTTGTCTTCTGCTCATGCAGGACGTAGCAGCTTTAGAAAGCCTGCCTCTCCTCGGCTTCTCTCTCACGGAAGATGATCCCGAATCATCTCAGCAGTTTCAGCTTTACCACAAAGACAAGATCTTCTACATCTTTAAAACTGATGACCCCCATATCTACAACAGGTCCATCTACATCCTGAATCGTTCCATGAAAATGACAAATTACTTTAGATCACAGCATTAATTACTGTATAGTTTGTGACATGCATTTTTATTTATTTCACAGATGGGTCAAAGCTTTCCGTGAAGCCGTGGTTCTGTAGCCTGTGGATTCACTACTGCTAACGTTAACACAGGTTCCTGTGGATAATCACAGACATCGCACAAAATGTGTGCAATACAAGTCCAGTGTGTCTTAAAATAAACTTGTGAATTATGTTTTTTTTTAATTCTATTTTATTCTGTCATGTAATACCATACTGTCTTAGGCTATAATAGCAGAAGGAATGTTTGGTTTTACTGTGACTATTTTTCAATGCGAACTTCTTCACATTGTTGTTGTTTTAAGTCTACTGACATATATTTAAATATAAAGGTTTCGTTGTAGTTCAAAAAAACCTTTATTTCGCTTGTATTTATAACTCTTAGCCTCTTGTGTTCTATGAATTGTTTTTTCCATAGAAGTGGTTGAGAAATTCATATGAAGTCATAATTTCATGTTAAATGTGCTTAATAAATGTATATTTTCATAGAAATGGTCAAACGTTCTCTGAATTTATATTTTATATATGTATATGTATGTATATATATATATATATATATATATATATATCTGGGTCAAATAAGCCTCTTTTGCATGACAGTACAGCCAGTGGGCCTCCACCTAGTCCAGGCCCCTGTGACGACAGGGCTGACTCTGGTGAAGGCCTATTATAATGTTACTTAATCACTGGAAACATGACAATCCTATTTATTGAAATGAGAAAACAGTAGTAAATAAATGAAAATCCTATACATGTGAACAAATTAACACGCAGTTTCTCCATGACATACTCCATATCATTGTATGAGACTGGAAGTGGAAATAAAGTTCAAATGCTTAGGGCTGGTGGCATGGTAGTGTAGTGGTTAGCACTGTCTCCTCACAGCAAGAAGGTCCTGGGTTCGAGGGCCTTTCTGTGTGGAGTTTGCATGTTCTCCCCATGTCTGTGTGGGTGTGCAACGGTTTCCCCCACAATCCAAAGACATGCAGATTAGGTTAACTGGTGGCTCTAAATTGACCGTAGGTGTGAATGTGAGTGTGAATGGTTGTTTGTCTGTGTGTGTCAGCCCTGTGATGACCTGGTGACTTGTCCAGGGTGTACCCCGCCTCTCGTCCATAGGATAGGCTCCAGCTTGCCCGAGACCCTGCACAGGATAAGCGATTACGGATAATGAATGGAAAAGTAAACAATGATCTGCATCTCCCCACAACTGGATGATGGGAAGAACTTCTTTAGTCCAGTTATCGCTGCGATTGGCTTGGGAATCGCTTAACTCCATTGTTTAAAGGCAGAGAAGTTTGACAAGGAAAAGCACTCAAGAAGAACTGACCATTGAATTTGCTATGAAGTGGTCTTGTCTGGATGATAAATGACCTGGATGAATGCTACCACGCATGCGTAAGCCCTCCTACTTGCCACTGACTGTGTTTAGACAGTAAGCGGGAACAAGATGTTCCTGGAACAAGATGGTCTGGATCAAGTATCTGCAAACTGGAGCAAGTTGCGCCCACCGGTGTCAAACTGTTCTGGAACAAATCGTGTTTAGACAGGCAGTTGTGCCAGGGTAACTTGTGCCCATGTAAAAGCAGCTTAAGTAAATCCACTGGGCATTGCCATGCTTAGCTTTAAATAAGTGCTGGATTTGCAGTGTCAGGAACCTCCTGGTAAAATGTGAGTTGATGTATTTCGTCCTGGCCATCCACTGGTGAGCCACATAGTTCATAATATACTTGAAGTGTCTTCTGTCAGTCACTTGATCACTGGTGCTTTTCCTTCAGCTGCTGCATATTTTTATGGTGTGCATGAAATTTAGTGTCCAGGTTCTTTTCACCTCATACCAGGGTTGCTTCTAGCCCAACCTCTGATGAGTTGGCATGCAGAACAAATGTGCAGTGAAGTTCTGGCTTGGTTTTTTGACAACCAGCTGGACATTAGGGCCTATTATATTTGGTAGAATGAGGGCTTGCCACCAGCCCTCTATTCAGGTTGTTTCTTTTTTCTTCGGAGACTATGCTAGAGAAGTTACTGATAAATGTCCCATAATACTTAAAACCCCAAGAACAACATGTACAACCGGTTTTGTTGAAGGCTTCTGGAGGTTTTTCACTGATGCTATTTTTTTTTCCGTCATCTTAAGGTGGTGGTGTAGAGTGGTTGGCCAAAAGCAATAAAGACACCTGGAACACTGAAGTTTCACATACAAGATACTGCAGAGGAGGTAGACAGGGGCTCAGTTGACTTTTTAAAGCAGTCAATGTGCTAAGCCTGCTCACCTCTCTGATGCCCCAGTTGGTTTTTCATAAGCAAAATTTCTCAGTGAAGGAATGAGTTTCCTGCCAGGTTGCTTCACGAACTGAAATGTATGACGTTGAGCTCTCCTGTAGTAATCCTCCTCCTGTGGGACACTGAGTCTGGTCTTTTCCATGCTGTTGCATATCTTGTACATGCTTGATAATCAAATGGTACAGAAAGAGCTTATGAGAGTAGGGCCTTTGATGAAACAGCTCAAGCACTGTGAGGGCCGAGGGCACCTTCAAGACAGCAGAAAGCACAGCAGGTGGACCCACTGTGTGTCCTTGGACATTACCCATTACATCATGCGCTTCAGGGGCTTGCTGGAGTTTTCAAACCATGTGTCTGTGGGCTGCATCCTGCACGATGGAAGACAACCCACAAGTCTGTTAGCAGCTGGGACATACAGTGCCCTCCATGGTTATTGGCCCTGCTTGTAAAGATCAGTTAAAAGGGTTTTAAAAAATCCACCTTTTGGTAAAGGAGCTGCATCTCACACTAAAAAAATGAGAAAATTCCAACCTTTCATTGAAAAATTTATTCAAAGAAACACAAAT
Source organism: Notarius lentiginosus (assembly GCA_025400055.1). Taxonomy (NCBI): domain Eukaryota; kingdom Metazoa; phylum Chordata; class Actinopteri; order Siluriformes; family Ariidae; genus Notarius; species Notarius lentiginosus. The sequence continues at coordinate 47,102,610 of JAODVO010000027.1, read as the reverse complement.
CCCTCATCAAGAAATAATTATTTTCAACAAAAACGTGTGCCAATATTATTGACACTCATGAAAACTATAGTAAACCCAATGTAACTGAAGCATGTTTCCCATTTAAACTGTACATGTTTGAGTTGATTGGAGTGTGTAGGAACTTTCAAGCTGTGACCCATGACTTCCTGATTAACTGGGGTACAAATATGCGGTAATGGAGAGGCCAAATTCCCTTAGTCATCCGTCAACATGGGAAAGATAAGAGCATGCACAAGCTAAATGAGGGAGAAGTGTGTTGACCTTCATAAGTCAAGGAATGGTTATTAAAAAAAGTAGCTATTCACCTGTAAATGTGCATTTCTACTGTTAGGGCAATAATAATAATAATAATAATAATAAAAACCAACTGGAACTGTTACAAACTTACCTGGAAGAGGACACACATCTATTTTGCCCCGACGTACAATGAGGAGGAGGATAAGCGGCAAAAAAAATCCCCAAGGATCACTGTTGGTGAATTACAGGAAAAAGTACAATTTTAGGGTTTGCAAGTCTCCAAAGCCACCATCAAACTCCACCTCCATGACAAGACATTATTTGGAAGGTCTGCCAGAAAAAAAAAGCCTTTTCTGTCAGTTAATCACAAATAAAAGCACTTGAAGTTTGCGAAATACTATTACAACTTTGACTGGAACCATTTTTTATGGTTTGATGTAACAAAAATGGAGCTTTGTGGCAATAAACACTCAAGGTGGGTTTGGCACAGAAAGAAGGATTGTGATAATGAAAAGAACTCGATCCCAGCTGTAAACATGGTGGAGGTTCTGTGATTTTTTGGGGGACTGTTTTTCCTCCAAAGACCCTGGAAATCTTGTTAGGGTATATGGCATGGAACTCCATGAAATTCAGGACATTTTAAATCAAAATCTGGCTGCCTCTGTCAGGAAACTAAAACTGGGTCGTCACTGGATCTTCCAGCAGGACAAATGATGTGAAGCACATGTCCAAATCAACACAGAAATGGTTCACTGAGCACAGAATCAAGCTTCTGTCCTGGCCATCTCAGTCCTCTGACCTGAACCCCATTGAAAACCTATGGGCTGAGCTGAAGAGGAGAAAAACAAGAGAGGGCCGAGGACTCTGGATGATCTGGAGAGATTGTGTAAAGAGGAATGGGCTCAGATGCCCTGCTCTGTATCTCCAACCTTATAAAATGTTTAAGGAGAAGACTCAGTGCTAATTTATTGGCAAAGGGAAGGTGTACAAAGCATTAAATGCAGGGGTGCTAATCATAATATTGACACATGCATTTTTGTTGAAAATAATTATTTCTTGATTTGGGATTTGTTTTCCTATAAATAAATGTATTTCAATTAAAGGTTGGATTTTTCACATTTTTTCAGCGTGAGATGAAGCAACTTCACCAAAAGGTGGATTTATTCTAATCCCTTTACCAATCTTTAAAAGGGGTGCCAACAATCATGGAAGGCACTGCAAATATATATGTATGTATGTTGGTGAATTATCCTCAACCCTATAGTGTCTGGTGTTTAAATACACCAGAGACACTTCTGCTGATACACTCATGCCCATGCCATGCACACTTCCATAACACTACGCAGTATATCAGTGTCACAGATGTGCTGAGAAGGATTTATATTTGGTTTGTCGTCCTGTGGTGGTCTCTCTTCATTGATGAACAGAAGTTTAAAGTTCCCCCAACTTTGGTTTATATGAATGTCAAACAGAGCAGAGCTCTGGCACTATAGTTTTGAAAAACAAAACAAAATATGGAATGGCACAATGATGATAATAATAATGATGTCATACTGTTTTCCGTTGTGTTGTCAGGAAATGTTTTCATTTCAGAAATGACAGATTTTCCTTCAGTCAAAGAAACCGTTAACACAAAAAGTCTTTACTTTGGTCGTTTAAAAGCTTTACTGTATCATGTTTTTGAAATCAGTAAAAAAAATATTTCAAAATCAAAAAGATATATTGATGTTATTTTGTTTCCAAAGCTGATTCACAAGCACGACTGAAAACCTTTGCCTCATTGTACTTTGTCAAATTAAGCCTTTAACATAGAACCTGATCCTGTATATCTGTGTCAGTGTTAACTGTATAGGGTTTACTATCACATTCCTATGAAATAAATTCATGTTAATATAACTGTTTTTTACAATGGCATGGTGGTGCAGTAGGTAGTGATGCCACCTCACAAATTCAGAATCCTTAATTTGCTCCTCAGCTCAGGTTACTGTCCTCAGGGTCCATCAGGGTTCTCCAGTTTCCCACCATCTCCCAAAAATCATACCGGTAGGTAGATTGGTGACGCCAAATTGCCCATGGTGTGACTGGATGTGTGATTCGGTCAGTGCATTGCATGGAAACACGCAACCGTCCAGCTGTTGCTTCTTTGGGAACGATTTTTAGAAATAAATAAATAAAACATTATTCTGTCTGAAATGTCAGTTACTGGATATTAATTTCTTATTTTTTGTCTTATTGTCTGGGTCACACCTCTGACCAGGGAAATTAAGCTCAGGGTTTTTAAAGCGTCAGTCGAGTCCATACTGTTATATGGCTCAGAATCATGGTCCTTGACCAAAACTCAGGAAAAGTCTCTGGATGGTACCCATACTTGTATGCTGTGAAGAGTACTAAATGTATCCTATCGTAATTGCTGGTCTAACGATCAGCTCTATGGCAACTTACCCCGCCTCTCCTGTATCATCAGGAAACAACATCTTGCTCTTTGCAGTCATGTTATGCAGCACCACCAACCTGTGGCGCAAGGTTGGCCGGTAGTGTACTACTCTGAAGGTGGTACTCAAAAGGGGCACTGGCCTACTGAGTGACCATCTTAAGGCAGCTATGGCTGACAGACAGGTCTGGGCAAAGATATTAACAAAAGTGAGAATTGCAAAGGGGGCGGCACGGTGGTGTAGTGGTTAGCGCTGTTGCCTCACAGCAAGAAGGTCTGGGTTCGAGCCCCGTGGCCGGC
>JAODVO010000027.1:46640769-46651617 GCA_025400055.1 Notarius lentiginosus | reverse complement strand
TTAAACCACCATGATGGCACAGCATGCGTTCATTTTGTGAATTCACATTTCTGTCTTTGGTAACAGCATTAGGTTTTGTAAGTGTTGTGGCAATAATACAACAACGCATTGACAGAAAATGTACTTATAATACTTAAGTATTTTTAAAAGCAAGTACTTAAGTAAAAATTTGACTGGCCAACTTTCACTTGTATCAGAGTAACATTTGACCAGTGGGATCTGTACTTTAAGTAATGAAGTTGGGTACTTTGTCCACCTCTGGTTAAAATTCATTTTTGTGCTAGTGGTTTCATTTTATTCTTTAATGTCTAGAAATGTGGCATGGCCATTTTGTGAACAAAACAAATACTGTGTGTAAAAAAAAAAAAAAAGTTTTCAGGTATTGTGATGCATTTTGCCCACCTTCTCTGTGCTTTTATACTGTATTGTCTGACTTGTCTTCCCCGTGATCTCTATCTGCAGACGGCTACGCATTCTCTCAGGATGAGAATGGAGTGGTCTCCCAATCAGAGGTCATCAGGGCCTATGACACCACCAAGCAGCGGCCCAACAAGTGATGAGATTCGGCCCGGCCCCTCAGCCGCCAGTCAACCTTTTGAAGCTGACAGAAGTTAAGGCCTGTCAGGATGTTTTTCTCCAGCTCTCTTGCTGGAACTGAGTAGGACCGAGCAAGAAGTCAGTATTTCGAAGGGTGGGGGGGAAGCAAGGAACAAAATTAATCTCTAGTTTTGAAATTGTCACAGTGCAGCCCAGTTGCTGTGTGTTAAACGGAGTGTGGATTCTGCTGGACTCCATAACGACCCACCAATCACAGAGAACGCTGCAAAGACACCATGTTCTGACATTCACACTTCTGTAGTTAAAGCCAAAAGAAATGTGGTGGGATGATGGTATTAACCCCTTTCTGTTAATGGTCTCTGAGTGTTTCTCTCATCAGTGATGACGTCTTATCCTTTCTCCTGTCGCGCTACATAATCCCTGCTACAGATCTTCTAAAAATGGAAATTGCCAAAGGGTACGGTCATTGGATTATAATATAAGATGTATTATTTGGTCATTTTTACAATTTTCTCCCCAAGTATTTCTCATCATCTCCACTGATTTTACTACTGCAGACCTGAAAAGATTTGCTTGCTCTAATTTCCTTCATCTTTTTTATTATTATTATTATTATTTTAAATAATCAGTTGTTTTGTGCCTGAATCTGTTCCTGCATTCCACATGGCACAAAGCTGCGAATCACAAATGTGCCTAATAGGAACTTTTTAGTCCCCCGATGGAGAGCATTTCGGACCCTTTAGCAAAGTAGAATTTATAATCCAGTAACCCGTGAAGCTGCTGTTGTCTCTGCAGTGCCTGGCTGATTCCTTTGAATGGTGAGGCTGTTCGGAGCTTCATGTTGAGTCTGTTTTCAGCCAGTTTGGAAAGTGTTCGTTTTCCGATGATCCAAACGTTTGACTTTGGAGAAATGGTGAGCTGATCCCACAAAACTGAAGTGCCATTAGCTTACGAGGAAGTAACGAGGACTTGGTATAGAGGTGCACCCACTATCAAAACGTCTTTTGTGTCTTTCGTTATTTTGTGAATTTGTATTTTTATATTGGACTTTTTTGGATCGACGAGACGTCGTTCTTGTTTTTGTCGTCAGTCTGCTGGAAGATGAGTCTCATACCCCTGTGAGTGGAACTGTCCTGTTGACATTATTAAGGCTTCTTTCTTCTTTTATGGTCGAGTTTGTGCACTAGTTCTCTTCTCCCTGTGGGAGAGCAGGTTCTATATTTTGTGTGTGTATCGAGTCTCGTCTGCATGTGCATGTGTGTGTGCTTGAAAGTGTGTGAGGGTGTGTGTGCGCACGTGTACCTGTTGTTAAGCATGTCTGTTTCAAATTAACCCTGGGAGAATAACTATTTCTTCATACTGAATTCTTAAATCCCTTTGTATTTGAGAAAGAAGGGTTGTGTGGGTGGGTCTGTATTTGATTGTGTGAAACTCCCATGTCTGTGTCTGTCCTGTGTGTGTGATGCTCGCTCCTCGTCTGCATGACTCCAGGTATAATCAGTGAGTTATGTGCTGCTGCATGGCCATGTACGTGTGTGGGATGTGTGTGTAGGGGTGGGTGTCCCAGGCACAGAGGGGTTCTTGTCAGTGATGCACTAACTAAAGCTTGACGGATGATGTTGCACACTACACTGTTAATCTCTCCAGTGGTGGCGAGTCTCTCTGATCTCGAGTATTATGTATCTGTTTGTACACACTTTTTTTTATTTAAAAGCTCTTCTTTAAACAGGAATCTCAGCATTTCCTTTCCAGCTATTGTAAAGTACAGCTACAGTGCATTTGTCTTCTTATCGCTGCTTTCGTTGGCATTTTGTCTGGTGTTGGTTGTGGCTGAACTGAGTGCGGAGTTTTCGAACAGGAACCCAGTGAGCGGGTTGGACTTGGGCGTTAACAAAGCTGTTGTCTGTGGATGTGGTTGACTGCATGAATGGATTCAATGTTAGTCGTACACTAATTTTTCTTCTTCTCCTGTCTTGTCAGGTTGAAAGAAGGAAAAGCACTTGGAAAAAAAAAAAGTTTTGTCTTTTTATTTTAATTTTTTTTATTTTATGTCTTCATTGTTCAGCATGTTGGGACTGCGAAATTTTAAGTGTTCTGTCTTTTACTGCCATAACAGACTAATGAAATAAACTTTACAACATGAACACGGAAATAAAAGCTTTTTGTCGTTAATATGAACACCGACGTTCACTTTTAACTTTTAGAGCTGAACTCGATATGCACGTGATTTCTCTTGTATGCGTATTTTCACTGCTGTGTCTTGAGATTTGCCTCACTGTGTAAAACCTGACTTTCTCCAGAAACTGAAAAAGGCATGTTTTGAACATAAATAGTACATTTAGCGTTCATTCCCAAACTAATATTAAGCATCAGCTTTCAGAATAGTGTTCCGCTGGACTATTTCCTGTCTAGACCAGTGTAAATCCACCAAATCATTCAACCCAATAAATTTTCATATATCAAAGCTGTAGATTAGATCAGTAAACAGTGCATCAGGACATGTTGTGTTTTTATCACCCATGAAGACTGTAAAATAATAAAATACTGCCGTCATGCAAATTCCACGTTCTTGTTTAAACCGCTATGAATCACAGCGTCGCAGCTTCTTGCTTTATTTGCCACTGTTCGTTCTTTAGCAGGATGTTTCTGTCTGCTTCGTGTCCGGGCCTCAGCCTGTACCATACTTAACCTGTTTATGAGCAGCAATGGGTTTACATCATGTTGACTGCATTTTGGCCTAAATTTTCATGCTTCCACACGAGCCTGTGGGATATCCATGCAGTTCTCATATTGCATGTTAAATATTTTTCTATTTGGTTTCCTTTCACAAATCAAGCTCATTGCGTTTTTAAGAGCTTAACTCTGGACTGAAGACTTACTGGAGTGTTGGTGTGGATTGTAGTTATTTTATCCTGTAATTAAGATTCGAGTTGTTATAAATTGGCCAGACGAACACACGCAACTGTGAGAAACTAAACAGGAAAAGGTGGAGAGGACCCCGGAATCCATCAACCCGCTTCACGTGTACTAAATAGATGCTATCTCTGATGATGACTAGATTTCTCATTTTACTGCAATGTGATTCAGTTCCTGTCTCGCTTGTCTGGGGATTGCCGAGCTGCATTCTGGGATAACAGTTTATTCTGTGTAGGATCCTCCGGTATAATACAGTAAATATTATTACAGTGAAGGCATCAGTATCAGTCTTGGTGGTCTGTTTTGAATTTGTCCGTCAAATAAACCATTTTCCCCCACCATGCGTAATGGACAGTGATGATAGGGGGATGCAGCCTTCTGCCTTGCATAAAAAGAGTGACTATTTCTACAGTAACATGAATTCATCGTGAGTGTTCCGACGTTCAAAGAAAACTCAAGTTGTTACTTTATTACAATTATTTTTTAAAAATGTAACATTTAATCAGGTCTTTTTGTAATGAGAACGAAACAAAAAACAGCAAAATGGAGCATTAACACAGCTCTTCTACACGACTGTTGTCCAGCTCATTGTGCTGCTCCAGATCCAGTTGGTCCGATATTTCAGTAACGTGAGTGCTCCGAGTATTGCGCTCACCACAAATCTAGCAGTGTGCGTAGCTGTTAATGTAACCAGAAACCAGGCCGATTATGGGCAATTATTCAGCTTTCTATGAAATATGCTAAATGAAATACAAAACCTAGACCAGATCATGGAAAAACAAACAGTTGAAAAGAAAAACGGTCCCAGAGGTAGCTGTCTTACTCTGTTGTACTTGAGAGAGGAGTGAGGAATGTTAAGAAATATGGCTCGATGTTAGTAGCTATTCTTTCACTGAGCAAATATAACGTGCTGTAAATAAAATGTACATTTCAACACGAGCAAAACGTATCAACTATCAGCTTCACTTGTTCAGGGACCTTCTTCATAGCTTTATATCTCTTTGAACATGTTCTATGGAACACACGCCCAGGCACGTACACGCCTGGCACTCTTTATCTCGTAAACCTTAATCGTTTCTGTGATTGTCAAAAAGATGATTTGAATCCCTGTTCTGCGTCGTTTTAATTCAGTGATTGATAACCGAGTAGTCCGGAATAATTCTTCTAAACGTCTTCATGCTTTCTTCTTCATTTCCTTGAGTGTCCCATGCAAGTTGGTTTTCTCACACATCCAGAAAGAGAAATATTTATACAAACACAATGAAAGTGCATACATTGAATGAATATAATTTATTAAGAGGTGCTTTCTCCAGCATGAGTTCCTGCTAAAATGTATTGTGCTTTCCTCTGTAGTTATGTGCCTGTCTCATTCCTGCCAGCTTCAGCATCAACCAAACTCTCAGTGTGTCAACACAACATAGTGTGCGAATTATTATTATTATTATTATGGTCCAAAAGAAGCATCACTGCATATAGTATTCCAGTTCAGGGTTGAGAGATGGTGTCGCACAAGTTTACAGCAGCTCCAGTGTCCTGCTCCTGATCCCTGAGCTCCAGATCAGCACTGGCTGAAGTCAGCAAAGCCTTTACTGCTCCCACCAAACGGCTCTGACTGCAAGGGGAAGAAGTACTGCTGGGACAGGAGGAGGTTAGAGCTCTGGGTCGTGTGGAGGTTCTGATGGTGGCCGTGTTGGTGTGTGTGCACGTAAGAAACGCTGCCCTGCAGGCACTGTGGAGATGAGTATGGAGGTGGAGCTGGAGGAGGCAGTAAAGACTGAGCTGGTGCCAGAGACACCGGGGTGGAAATGGACGAGGCTGAGGCCAGCAGGAGCTGCTGCGGGGGCTGCTGGAGTCCCAGAGCATCAGATCTGCCCAGAGAGAAGCGGCGCAGTGAGCTGCCCCCGCCAGCACTGCTGGAGCTGGTGGTAGCCGTGCTGGATTGGCGCGACGGTGCACGCAGGTTGCTGGGTGCCGTCCCTGCAGTCAGGATCATGGGGATGGTCTCGCCTTGGCAGCTACGCAGGGAAAAGCGGATCGGCTGCTGCGTCTGCTGTTTGGGCCGTAAACATGTACAACAGTACACGGCTACCAGTGAGCCAATGACCACGAACGCCACAAAAATGGAGCCGACCATCAGGAACGGCATGTAGATAGGTTCTGAAAGAAGAGCAGGAGAGGGAGGAGGAAATGCATGAAGGGTCAGACTGGATAGGAGATGCATTGTGGAGCTTAATCGATCTAATCTGTCCAGAGAACTCTGACCCTTGAATGGTGTAGATAATTATTTGATGCTTTAAAGTGGTTTACTTATTTTGGGTTTTATTAAGAGTGAAATTTGCCAAATGACAACAGTAAGATATAGAAATTACTGATGCCTGTATAATTAATACAGGCGGTCCTCATTAAATAATTTATATTTGTTTTTATAAAATCGCAATAAACACATGACTATATGATTAATTTTGACTGCTTGCTATCTTATTAAAGAACAGAAAATAAATGATCATATTCTCTTCTGTACTAGGTGTTTTCCTGAAATGTGTGCTCTTGTTTTGAGAGAACGTCTCGTTTTAGACATCTGATGGGCATTGTTACTGAAGATGACAGAGCAGCGCTACCAAATATTTTCTTCCTCTGCCTCAGGATGTGTTTATGTAATGGCGTCAGATTGCAGTCTGATGATACAGCCTTGGAACATAACTTTGGACTATAGGGGCTGTTATCTAAGATGAAGCATAAACCTGAAATGACTGCGCTTGTGTGTAGATCTTCTAAGTCGTTTGTTTGATCACCAGTTAGATTTCGTGTTTTGGTGCTCACACTGTAATGAAGCCGGATACTGGTCTTACAGATCAGTGTTGTCTTCTCAGTGGCATAACTTTTTGCACTTGTACATGCACGTATAACCTTTTTTAAATATATAGATACAACTATATTAGCATATACATTAAGCCTGTAAACTATACAACAGTCTCCTGAGATCCTACTGTCCTTGTATTTGGACCCCAACTACATCGTGTACACACTGATGTCAGATCTTTAGCCTACTTGAGGATAGTTTGATATTCTTTTGATCATTTTCTCACTGATCAGTTCTCTCTCTGAGGAATGTGTGCGTGGTGACACTCGGGTGTATCTGGTTTCCAAGCTTGTTTCATGTCTCTGTTCTTCTCATATAAATCACACATGAAAACAGGTGTCCCTGTCCACAATCTGATCAAGTCCCTAGAATCACTTTGCCTCCTACGCTGTGATGGAAATTAAATCACAGCCTTCAGTCGTAGCGTCGCAGCTCCTCTGTATTTCTGGTGATCTTTTCCTGCACTACAATAAATACTTTATTCAACAATAACAATCCGGCCATAAATAGCTCTGGAGGCAGAATCATGGTTGACAGTTTTGTTGGAAATTTGAACTGAATTACATCAAATTCAGAAATTAGCTTAAGATTAGACTACAACGTAATTACAATATTAATTACTACTAATAATGAGCAGTATTATATTATAAACAGGTTTCTGCATATCCATTGTGGGGTTTTTTTTTTCATCGCCTTATTATGACTGTAAATATTGAGGTGGTTATTTTAAGAAGGCCTGGATTTGTTCAAATCGATGATGAAATACAAGTTTAGGGTTTTTTTTTTGTATTGTACTCTGCAAAGTGCTTTTGCTTAAATAATACCATACCATACATTGTGCCTGCAATGTAAGTGTTTTACTTAATGATGTTAGAGCTTAAATGCACAATGCTTAAGGGGTCATTTAAGTGACGTGTACGAAGTATTGACTCGCTTTGGAGAAAAGTGCAGCTCAGGAGACTAAACGCGTTAAATAGGTGTGAAAATAACATGTTTATTAGGTTTAGGTTAGGAGTTTAGTCTGAGTGACTGACTGTGTAGTGAGCAGATTTGAAATCTTGTGAACAGTCGGGTTAGAGGCGAGTTCAGTGATGGTTCAGCAGAGCATGACCCATATATATATGCGTGCGTGTGTGTGTGTGTGTGTGTGTGTTGGTGTCTTACGTGGTGTGTATTCTGTGTGCTCGCTGTCCCGGTGGTTGGTGCAGCTGCCCTGGTCCAGGCGCGCGTCCGTGGCGGCACAGCAGTACCGGAGCGCGCAATTCCCGCAACACACTGCCGCATCCGCCGTGTCCAAGTGCTCCGGACACTGGAAGCCTTCATGGTAGTTCCCACTGGTGTCCAGCCAGCCGTGACAGTACTCTCCCCGTGCACCGGGCACGCACAAGTGCCATGTGAGATAACCCAGAAAGAGGCAGCTTACCAAGTGCGCCATACCGCACAGAGCCTTCACTTTTGCGCGTGGGTGAGTCAGTGCTCCTGTGTGTGTGTGTGTGTGTGTGTTACAGACTCAGAGCAGGTTTATGGAGTAAAGTCCACTCCTGTCTCCAGGTTAGTTACCATCTCGATCTCGAGATCTGGAACAATGTAGCACTTTTCCTTCCGTCATTACAACACATGATGCTGTCATATCCAGCTCTCCACACACACACTATTGATCTTTAAAACTCTTCAATCCGCTTTGTCCAATCCATGCAGTCTGAGTTTCAATGCGCATCCAATCAACACAGATTTGCCAAAAATCCTAGAATTTGGAGTAAACGTGGTTTCCAGGGAGATCTATCTCTCTCTCTCTCTCTCTCTTTCTCTCTCTCTCTCTCTCCAGCCCTGACTCTGGTCTTTCAGAGCGCGCGCGCCTGGGCTCCCCTCTCCATTCCCTCTATTGTTATGGAGTTTTGGTGCGGAGGCGCGCGCAGCTGCGTGTGACCTGACGTCCCATGACGTCACTCGCGCCAATTACGAACGCAATTGGGATGAAGGTTGGTGGGTGAATCCCTCAATCCGATATGCTTCAAATACCAACAGAAGAACTCCACTGGGTCATTCAGAGCACCTTCTCTATCCACCCACTCTCCAAAACCAACCTGGCTAATAAGCTGTGCCTAGTGCTCTTTACTGTTCAATAAGAGTTAAGTTACATAAATGACTGACGAGTTAAAGTTTAAATATATCCCAGGTCTATATACACTTCCGAGGGACATCAGATCATTTGGGACACGATAACAGAGCAGCGTTGTGAAAGTCGGAACTTATAGGCTATTACTAAACCCTTAGAGTAGAAGTGGTTTTGATGGAAATAACATGACTTCATTCGTGTGATGTCATAGAAGGGGGTGTGGTCTGTATCAAACAGGAAGTTGACCCCAAAAATCTTAGGGCAGGGGAAAATGACCTACTTCAGCTATTTATTTATTTATTTATTTATTTATTTGCATAAGGTTGTAAAATGTAATATATTATAAACTTAGAAGTAGGAGGACAACTTGATTCATCATACGCTTGTGAAATTCCTCTCTACATTTAACCCATCTGAAGCAGTGAACACACACACACCCAGAGCAGTGGGCAGCCATGCTAACAGCACCCAGGGAGCAGTTGGGGGTTAGGTGCCTCGCTCAAGGGCATCTCAGCCCAAGGTCGTCCCATATTAACCTAACCGCATGTCTTTGGATTGTGGGGGAGCCCACGCAGACAATATGAAAACTTCACACGGAAAGGCCCCCGTCAGCCACTGGGTTCGAACCCAGAACCTTCTTGCTGTGAGGCAACAGTGCTTACCACTACACCACCGTGCCACCCAAAATTATGCCTACTCTGGTAGTTTCTTTTTGTTTGTTTGTTTTTTGCTACGACCCGGATTCAAACCGGAGTTGCTGCGGCCACAACACAGAGTACTAACCACTATATGATCACTGCGAACCACTCAGAGGTTTAAAAAAAAAAAAAAGCTGTAAGAAAACCTCAAAACTTTTTTACATGCAATGTACACGTGAACAGGAAATGCGTGCTCACAAACATAACCTCATGATTAACTCATTGTTCCTCCACTCTCGTCCTCTTTGATTGGCATGATTATTTTCCTCGCTTTGCTCCCATGAGGACAAGGAGGGACAGAGAGAAGAAACATTCACCCTTGAGGAAACGGCACACTCATGCTCATCACTTCCTTATTCGTTGAAATGATACATCACTCATTTATTAACGATCCTGATTATTCCCCTGCCATTGAGCTGGCTGCTTTTCATCTGGATTCATTCGTAATTTATTCTGTTTGCTTTGGAGTTTTCCAAACAGCTACATGCAAAAATATATTTTTGGATTCATGGTGCATTTCAGCACGTGACTCAACATCTGTCTGAGTGAAAGAAGCGTAAAGCTGACCAGGAGGTGTGTTAATTGGGAAGGAGTTTGATATCAGTCGAGTGGATGAGAATACACAGTCACATGGATACATTCATATGCTGTACCTCAAACCCCTTGAATGTATGATAATGCTCTTAGCTATGTGTGTGTGTTGCAACGATTTTGAACTGTTTGTTTGCCTCAGGTTGAGCTTGTCACTGAAGGTCAAAGCCATCTCTTTTAAAATGCTTAAACAGGAAAGCAGTGGAGTGTGTGTGTGTGTGTGTGTGTGTGTGTGTGTGTGTGTGTGTGTGTGTGTGTGTGTGAGTGTGTGTGTGGGGGGGGTGAAGGAGGAGTTATAAGATCCTAATCTAGCCCTCTTGTTTGTTCAGACAGGTGAAATAGAGAATGAATAGAGAATATTTCCCCAGGAAAAGGGCCGTGCTCTTGTACCAGCTGTGCAGTTGAGACAGTGTGGGGTTTTTGTGTTTAACCCTCTCTTCATTCGACACCTTGAGTCAAGTGGAAACTAAACAGCATTTATTCGGTCAAATCAGAAATGAAACCACAATTATACAGCATAATGTTACCCTAACTTATTTCTGACAGCTTCATATTAACCAGGCTTGTAGTACTCGAGTCCGACTCATGCCCTAATTTTAAGGATTCGTGACTCGACTTGGACTTGGACTCGTGCATTAACTGCATTTGGACTCGTAAATTGGAGACGAGGACTAGGATTTTTTTAATTTGGCATCTACGCCCATAGTCAGCTGGGATAGGCTCCAGCTTCCCTGCGACCCTGGAGAACAGGATAAGCGGCAACAGATAATGGATGGATGGATGGATGGATATTTATATCTATATTTATTTTTGTACTAATTTCATGCAAGAGTGTCACACCTGCGCACCTTGGCACGTGCATCAGATAGATTCTCAGGCGCTCCAGACAGCACACACGCCAAGGGGACTCTCGCAGGCATCGTAAATGACTCGCACCTGCACAGGATGAATGTGCAATCAGCGTGCTGATATAAAAACTGTGAAAACACATTTACTTTGCGAAGTATTGAGTTGCGTTGCTGACACATTACTGAGCCTTATTTCCTTGTTTGGGTTCCTGATCCCTGATTTCCTGTTTCTCGTCTTTGATTCTGCCGAGTCTACGATAG
>JAODVO010000027.1:45204520-45218051 GCA_025400055.1 Notarius lentiginosus | reverse complement strand
TGCATTAATGCTACCATCACAGAAGTGTAAGTTACCTTTGCCAAGGGCACTGACACAACCCCATACCATGACAGACCATGGCTTTTGGATTTGTTGCTGGTAACAGTCTGGATGGTCCTTTTCATATTCATGGTCCAGAGCACATAGCATAAATTTCCATCCATCCATCCATCCATTATCCATAACCGCTTATCCTGTGCAGGGTCACAGGCAAGCTGGCGCCTATCCCAGCTGACTGTGGATGAGAGGTGGGGTACACCCTGGACAAGTTGCCAGATCATCTCAGGGGCGTCCATTTCTTAAAAAAAAAAAAGACCTGGAATACCGATTCGTCTGACCACATTACATGTTTACACTGTGTGATGGTCCATCCCAGATACCTCCAAACCCAGAGAAGTCGATGGTGCTTCTGGACACAGTTAACATAAGGCTTCCTTTTTGCACAGTAAAGTTTTAACTGGTACTTGTGGATGTAACTCTGTATTGTAGTGCTTGACAAAGGTTTGCCAAAGTAATCCTGAGCCCATGTGGTTATATTAGCTACAGATGAATGATGGTTCTTGATGCAGTGCCATCTCAGGGATCAGAGAGCACAGGTGTTCAGATTAGGCTTGTGCCCTTGCCTTTTACGCACCAAAATTCCTCCAGATTCCTTGAATCGTTTTGTGATATTATGCACCATAGATGGTGAAATATCCAAATCCCTTACTGTCTTTCTTTGAGGAACATTGTTTTTAAACATTTCAATAATTTTCTCATGCATTTGTTGACAAACTGGAGATCATTGGCCCATGTTTGCTCCTCAAAGACTAGGCCTTTCCTGGATACTGATTTTGTATCAAATCATGATTACAATCACCTGTTGATATCACCTGTTTCAAATCACATCATTATTTGATTGTTTTACCTCATTACTATCCCTAACTTGTCCCTGTCCCAACTTTTTTTGGAATATGCTGCAGCCCTGAAATGCAGGAATGGATGTATATTCACAAATTAAATGAAGTTGACCAGACAAAACATGAAATATCGTGGGTTCATACTGTCTGCAATGGAAAACAAGTCAGAAATCAATGCTTTTTTAAATTTGCATACCATCCCAACGTGTTCTGATTTGGGGTTGCACATCATAGCAGGATTAACCTAAGAATGCCCACCATTAGAATAGAAATCGGCAAGCTCAGCTTACCGGAGTGAAGCTATGCATTAGCTTAATGTCTGTGTGGGGTGATGCTGTTGGCCATTAATAGCATGGCAAATGCAGTGGAAAGACAAGAAGATTGGCCCTACTTCTGTGGCATCTTTTTTTTTCCCCCCAGTAGATTGAGCAGTTAATAATGCAAACAAACAGAGGAGACACAACAATACAAGTTGTGAGCATTTGTGCTGTAGCTAATGGTTTAACACTTCACATTCAATAATTGAAATTGCATATTATACACACACACACACACACACACACACACATCAACTCAGGCACTTCTGTCGTGGGTTCACATTAATTATGCATCCACAGTGTCGAGTGACTAATCAGATATGGTGTAACTGACGTGAGGTGAATGCTTTAAATCAGCTTGCATCTCAAACACAAATGATTTCAGTCATATCAAGGTGAATCAGATATGAACATGCATTGATTTAGTCAGGCAGAGTTAGATTAAAATGGATTGGGCTTCCTTGTTAGTGTCACATTAAGGCAAGGGATGGATCTGTGTAGGAGTTCAAAGAATGTGATATATTTTAGACAGGATTTTGTGCTCTCTTAGCGCCATTACCAAGCCACAATGACCCAGTGTTCAGCTCTGTAGTATGGGCTTTCCGAG
The DNA here is from genome assembly GCA_025400055.1 of Notarius lentiginosus. NCBI lineage: Eukaryota > Metazoa > Chordata > Actinopteri > Siluriformes > Ariidae > Notarius > Notarius lentiginosus. The sequence goes on along the minus strand of JAODVO010000027.1, from coordinate 45,216,228 downwards.
AAACCAGCTGTATCTGGTTCTACGCCAACATGACATTAGCTGCCTTATTCTTACACTTCTGCACACCAATGCAATATTCAATCATTGAGACTTTGGCTGCTGAATAACCATCCAGCCTTATTCTTACAGACCTATACAGCTCAGCTTCTTTCTTAACAGTCTTTTGGAGCAAGGGAATGTTTGCAAGTGCGTTCATTTAGGTTCTTTCTAAATAATCCTCCCACTCTTTGAAATGGTGAGCTGAAGGGTTGGTGCAGAGGAAGAGAGAAGAAATGTCGAACAACCCATGTAGCCTGTTTGTTTATTGTTCACTGCTCAGGCCAAAGCAGTTTTCATGCCATCCCCATGACAACCAGGACTGAACGAGGGAGTGAAAGGACAGAATCTCAATAAAAGGATCCCCTCTCGACTTCAACCTCACCAGTCATGCAGCTCGAGCTCTACTCTCTTTTCATCAGCAGTTATTACTATAATTTTATCTTCAAGAAAGGATGAAAACAGTATAAAATAAAGGAAGGCTTAATATCTAAGAACAGATCTGAGACTTCTTCATCCAACTTCTTTGTTGAATTTACCTTGCTTTGTTTATGTCCATTGTCTTACAAGCATGTGCAGAATCAGTACTTTCTTGTTCATCTGCTAATCAGCAGTGGAGGTGGTCATTTTCAGGAAACAAATTCTTTTGTCATGTTTTGTCACACCTCCTGGAAAATTTTCACTCAGTCTTTCATTCATTGATTGTGATCAGGGTTTTAGTGGATCCACAGCTTATCATGGGAACAGTGGGTGTGAGGCAGGGACGGATCCAGACTGATGCAACCAATGCCAGCGTTGTAGTTGAGTCACTAAACCTCAAGTCTGAGTCCAATCTCAAGTCCCCAGTGTTCAAGTTCGAGTTGAGTCCAAGTCAAGTCCACTATTGAGCCAAGTTGAGTCTGAGTCGAGTCCACTATTGATCTGAGTCAAGTCCGAGTCAAGTCCACTATTGATCCAAGTCGAGTCCGAGTCAAGTCCACTTTTGATCGGAGTCGAATCCGAGTTGAGTCCACTATTGATCCGAGTTGAGTCCGAGAACAAGACTCCAACCACACCATTTGATGGTGGCTGTTTTAGCGCCATTAACATTAGCTTGTTCCTGAACATGATGTATGAACAGGTGAATGTGCATTCTCTTTATCAGGGAGTGCAAAGTATTCTGTCAGAGATGGTTGAGAGATGAATGTAAGTGCAGAAAGTGAAGACAAGTAAGCAATCCAGAACGGCAGGCAAAATCGTAAAACAGTGAAACAGGCAACAGGTCGAGCGAGGCACAAACGGGCCATCATAGACTCGGCAGAATTGAGAAACAGGAAACCAAACAAGGAAATAAGGCTCAGTAACATGTCAACAAAGCAACTCAATACTTTGCAAAGCAAATGCATTTTCACAGTTTTTATATCAGCACACTGATTGTGCCTTAATCCTATACAGGTGTGAGTCGTTTATGGCGCACGTGCAAGAGTCCGCTTGGCACACGCTGTCCGCAGTATGCCCAAGAGTCTATCTGTGCACGAGCCAAGGCTCAGGTGTGACACTCTTACGTGAAATTAGTACAAAAATGAATGTAGATATAAATATCTTATACCAAAAAAATCAGAGTCCTCATCTCCAATTTATGAGTCCTAATGCAGTTAATGCACGAGTCCGAATCTAAGTCCAAGTCATCAGTGCTCAAGTCCAAGTCAAGTCACGAGTCCTTAAAATTAGGACATAAGTCAGACTCGAGTCAGAGTCCTGGGCTCGAGTACTACAAGCCTGACCGATACGCATGCATTAGTCAGAAATATATGTGCACCACTTGGCATCAACCACCTGTGGTAAGCAGTGATGCTTACCTGACCTAATTACCTGTATTCTCATGATGCATTGTCTAGTGTGACTTGAGACAAAGAATCTAGGCCAATCCAAGTAGTCCTGGGTATGACTTTAAACTGCAACCAATGGTGAGTCTTAGGCCTGGGAGGACTTGAATATTGGGGAAAGTGGAGTTACCCCTTAATCACCATTGCTCCCAGGTCCGCTTTGACCCAGAGTGGTAGCACCTGCCTGGGTTCAAGCTATGGGTTAAATTGTATATTATTAACAAGGCACTGGCAGCAAGGTGCTTTTCAGTGCAATATGGCAGATGAACCCAACAGGGTCAATGGCACACCACCAGATGGCATGCGGAAGAGCCACTCAAATGGCCAACGGATGGCATCACTCGGCAAGTCAGTTGTCACTGCGGAGCAACTTCCATACCCACCAGATCTGTGGCACTTTTGTGCACAACTTGGCATCGGGTCTGGAGGTCCAGAGAGAACACGATGGGGGCACGGCATCGTTTGTCTTACCTTACTGTGCAAGGCACTTCGTTAGGAGAGGAGAATAGGAAAGCCCTGTGGCGATGGAGTAAATGCGAGCTCACGAAACCAGGTATTTCATAGCAGCTCAACCATGCCATTCATGCCACCTCTGCGGATGACTCTGTCGCTCTGGTGCGGGCCTCATGGCCTATCTGCGTTTCTGCGCATCCTAATGAAGCAGTCATCATCGCTAGCGGTGGGCAGCCACCACTGCCGATAACCAAAATGAAAATCATCATGAAGGTAAGTCAGGACATTGCCATATTTAGGAATTATCATATTATATGTGTTCAAGGGCATATCAATCATATTTGAATGCTTCAAATATCATGTTTTATTTTTGATCAATTAACGTTTGCAGTCCTGAACATAATCAGATGTACTTCATATGGTTACTTTAACAACCAATGTAGATATATGAATATATGCGACTACAGTCCAGACAGATGAATAGGATTTGGTTACTTGTACTTTGCAATGCAGGCACAAAAATCTGATTTAAGGTACAAATTAAATTTGCCTTGTTGCCTGAACCTAGCCTACAGTCATTAAAGCATGGAAGAAATGACTAACTCAAACCAAATATAAAGGACTGAAATTACATGAAATGAAGTTTAATGAAACATTTTCACTTTATTGGTCATTATTACTCACTCACTCACTCACTCATTCTATTTTTTTTAGCATGTTTACATACAATACAGCACTATTGATGAATTATCACTGAAGGAACTCCTAAACCCATAAATCAGATCTTGTTTGATGGTTTGGTCATCATTTGAGAATTTGATTATTCTATCCTATAATAAGTTCTATAAAAATATGACTGCTATTTTCTTACAGCAGCCCATAGTTGATCCATGTGGCAATGCTATCAAGTCTTGGAAACCAGATATCAGTGTGGTTCTGGGTACTTCTCTTTTTGAATCAATTCTGGACTCCCAGAGTGACTGTGGTCTGTGCTCAGCTTCTGCTGGATAGATATAATAGAATAGCAGTGGCAGCAGTGAGGGAGGTGGGGGCACTTCTCATTTCCTCACCAATTTACGCACGGACAAAGATGCTGCTGTCTTTCTGCTATCAAGCTGCTGGAAATAAGATATCAGTGGGGAAGAACGCCTCACTGCTCACCTCCATAAAAGCCTAGAATTAAAATATCCACATCATCAGGCTGGATTGCCATGTAGGACACAGTGTTCTTGCAAGAAGAAGAAAACATCAGCAAGCAGAAGAGGTGGATACTACTATGATATGATATAAGATATGATATTGAAATCTATGACATGCATGGCAGACTCATGCACATATCAATTAACTCCTACTGGGAGTCACTGTGGCAACAGGCTGAGAAGGTCAATACAGACTTTTCTATTCTCAGCAACAGGTTCCATTTCCTCCTGGGAGATCCCCAGATGTTCCCAACTGTGAGATATAATCTCTCCAACAGGTTTGCTTCCATCCAATGGGACATGCTTGATATAGTTCTACCAAGAGCTGAGCATCCTTGTAAGGTGTCCAAGCCATCTCAATTTGAAGGAGCAGCCACTTTGAGGCTTTCCAGGATTTCCAGGAACCTGATTTCTGATACCTATACTGAAAATCTTTCAGTCACTACCCACAGCTCATGACCAGAAGTGAGGTGGCCACAGACTGGTACAAAACTATCTACTGCTTGTGAACAAGATCCAAAGATACTCAACTTTTTGCCAGGGGCAAGGTTTCATCTCTTACTTGAACGGTGTATCCTACTCTTTACCCAGGCAATAACCCAGAATATGGCCAAAGGAATGGCTGACTTCTGCATTGTTACTATTATGGGTGCCACTGAGCGTGGCCTCAGTTGCCTGGCTGTGGTGTGTTAACTGCTTCCTGAGATTAGTGTCAAAACTCAATTTACCCCATTAACCCCCACCCACCAAATCAAATCAGCAGCCGTGCTGCATGCTGCCATTTCCTGGCAAAAATGAGCTGTGGAGAGCTACACAAAGGCTATGCGCTTCAACGCTGATGCAGGAAACTGTGCAATTCCTCCAAAAATCTGCCCTCCCTCTCAGACCTCAACGGTGAAGAAGTCCAGTCAGCCTCCATGCTTCAGTGTGGGGATTCATTTGGTCGATAATTACATCTGCATCACTCACTGTCATGTTACCACCATTCTGCTAACCCCTACTCCTGTTCTACCAAAACACTCTCCACATAAACAGCACACTTCCTGCACTGCCACCTTAGATTTTCTTTTTCGGTGGCCCTCAGCTCGCGTCTGTCTGTGCTCTGTCCTGAGATACACAATCATCCTGTCCCTTTTTTCTCTCTCCTGTCCTATCTGCTTTCTTGCTTGTTTTCAGAATGTCATTCACCAGGCCAACGGTATCTCTTTCCAACTCAAGGCATTCCAACAATAATTTCCCATTCCATGTCCCTGAGTGAGGAATGTGGAGAAGTAAAGGAAGGCTAGGTGATCTACCCAAAGCCCTCCAGCTGCTAAACATATAAACCAAGAGTCATTACACGGCAGCAGAACCCAAGCCTCTTTAGCAATGATGAAATATAGGCTTGGGTGATCTGGATTTCCTTTGTGCTTTGCTGCGTGCACCACTTACAAACGTGATGGTGGCGGCAGAACTGACAACTTGACAAGTTAATTGCCATTACTGGTAGAGTTAACAAGAATCAGTTCACTATGCTATGCAGATTCAAGGCTGGGCTATAGCAAGGAACTTTATACTGAAACAATGTTCAGAGTATAATAAGGGCACTTAAAGAGCAATTGGTGGCACAGTGGTGTAGTGGTTAGCACTGTTTCCTCACAGCAAGAAGGTCCTGGGTTTGAGCCCAGTGGCCGACAAGGGCTTTTCTGTGTGGAGTTTGCATGTTCTCCCCGTGTCTGCATGGGTTTCTTCCAGGTGCTCCAGTTTTCCCCCCACAATCCAAAGACATGCAGGTCAGGTTAATTGGTGGCTCTAAATTGACCGTAGGTGTGAATGGTTGTTTGTCTCTACGTGTCAGCCTTGCGATGATCTGGCGACTTGTCCAGGATGTACCCCATCTCTCGCCCATAGTCAGCTGGGATAGTCAAGTCAAGTTTATTTCTATAGCGCTTTTAACAATAGACATTGTCACAAAGCAGCTTTACAGAATTTGAAAGACTTTAAACATAAGCTAATTTTATCCCTCATCTTTCCCAATGAGCAAGCTGGATAGGCTCCAGCTTGCCCATGACCCTGCACAGGATAAGCAGTTAATGATAATGGATGGATAAAGAGCAATTTATGGATGCAGAATTTGCTATGAATATTTATGGAGGTGTAGTGGTTAGCACTGTCGCCTCACAGCAAGAAGGTTCCGGGTTTGATGGGGGCCTTTCTGTGTGGAGTTTGCATGTTCTCCCCGTGTCTGCCCGGGTTTCCTCTGGGTTCCCCCACAGTTCAAAGACATGCAGAATAGGTAAAAGACCCAGCCACTGGGTTTGTACAAAACAGTGCATACTTTGTGCCGGTCCCAAGCCTGGATTGATTTGAAGGCCCAGTGTGAGATTAGCATGAGCTAAACTGGTTATTAACCATCTGAAAATAAAGTCATTATATATGTCGAAACAAAGTATTTGCAACAAGTGGATGGAATGAACCATGCAAGCTGGCTGGTCTGTAATGCCTCAGGAGAAACTCTGACCAGTTTCACATTACCTTCCATATAAAAGACCCAATAATGAAACTTAATAAGAAGCCTTGGCCATATTTACATTAAATTAAAACATTTCTTCTAGAGTTACGGTTAGCATCAACAACTGATTTTAATTGGCATTTAAAAAAAAATATTTTGCTTACGTTTTCTCTTCTGTTAAAGATGTCTGTACTGCATGAAAATATAATTTTCCCTTTGAAAACCTTTCATTGTAATCTGAGAACTAATCACCTTATTTTGCAAACATGCTGTCTCTGTAATCTGATTTACAGCCCTATTTTCATAACTGCAATTGATTGCCATCATTATTTTTCATCTTTTAAATATGTAACTCAGTAATGCTTATTCGATTTCACTTAAAGCCTGCATTTTGGGCTCTGATTTCATACATTGTGATTTTGTGTGCGTCTCTGTGTATATAGTGGTATCATTAGCCAAACATCAGGCTGATACCGTCCTTTTCAAAGCAGAACATTCTGTGGATGGTGTGTTCTATATCTAATGGGGAGGTGATCTGACTGATGACGCAATCATTAAGCCTGGCTGATTAATTGGGGTGCACTGATGAGGTCCCATATTTAAATAAACACCGACATCCTTTCCAGAGCTAAAGAAAAGGCCCCCTAGAGAGCTCGCAAACAGCCTGTATGATGGGGGGGTTGGTAAAGAAAAGCAGATTTATTTCACGAAGTAATAAGTCAATGATTTTAGCACATTAGCCCTGCTTTAAAAAAATGACCTGTGACCTGGCTGGGTGTAGCTATGGTGTGTTTGCAGTGTAGGGAATCACGTATGTAGATCAGGGGAAGAACAGCAGCTGCCAGTGGTGTGGAAAACCTGCTAAATGGCTTGTCTTCCCTCGTTAACACCAAGACCTGGACTGAAATCAGGTTCAGCTGTGGAGTGGCACCACTGAGCATTTTTTTTTTTTTTTTTACATGCTGGATCATAAATCAAGCTCGTTCATGCCAGCTGCGGGTCCTCGGGCCACATTTCAACCTTCCTGAGACCCCATTAGCTCTTGCAGTTTTTTGGGGGACAGGGGGTTGAAAACGTTCTTACGTTCAGCAGACACACACACACCAGTGTTAGTTGAAGCAGTGTGGCCCTCTGCTCTAAACAAAAAGACTTTATTTGACCACAGACCCAAGCACCTGAAGGACATCTGGTCTTGTTATAGGCGCAGTCTTTGGTGGGGGTTGTGCTGTGCACTGACCAGGGCATGAAAAAATTTTATATATGTTTTCTCACGGTGAGCAAATATCAGAATTAAGTTAATCATAGCCTCAGGGTCATGCTTTTTACAGAGAGGGAGAGTGCTAGTGATTACACCGCTCAGGGAACCGCTCATAGAATAGACTCCAGAGGAAAGCTGTTGCATTTGAATAATGAGCCCATGGTGGGAGGGTAATTTGTGTATAAATAATGAGAAAAACACAAGGAGTTTTTGTATACATACGTAATTAATGAAAGGGCACACAGAGAATGTGTTTGACTATGTGGAAGGCATATGGCACGTCTGAGCATTTGCACATGATAACAGTGTCCCAGTCTATAGTACGAAGCCAACAATAGAGGGTAATGAACGCTCCATGTGCGTCCATGGATAATAAGTATAAATATATAAACATTCATGATTTATAACATGCCTCATAAGCCAATCGGCTCTGAAGCAGATGGAGGCCACAACTGCTGGGTCTCAGGCAAGATGAAAGTCAAGGTTATTTGTGAAGCTGGAATATCTTCTACTGGGCTGCAGTGGTTCACATTAAGACCAGTAAAAGCAATGGTGCAAAAAGGTGTTGAATGATCTGATGACATATTCAGCAAGTATTTTTAACTTGAAATTTAGAACCTGAGAAAACAGACATTTTCCTGAAACTTATGAACAAAAAGAAAATCTTTTTTTTCTTTGGTTGAGTGCCATTGCACTTTTTTATTACATAATACTCACTACGTGACAATGGCAGAAACAACAAGACCGTCAATGACAGCGATAGCTCACTTTGGCCCCATCTAGTCCAGAAGGAACGATTTAAAGTGGACCACCTTGCACAATAAATGTTGCAAGCTATATACACTATATACAAGCTCTATATAGAAGCTATATACACCCTAGGAATACCGACCTATTTGCCAGAAAGAATCCAAAACGGTGAGGAATTGACCGAGAAGAAGCGATTTTTGTTGAACTACAAGACATTAAGGCTTAATTAGTCCATAACTTCATGAATAATTGTAATGAAGCAAATCTGGGTGGAAGTTCTATCCACCCTAGGTTCCCCTACCTACATGCCAGAAAGAATCAAAATCGGTGAAGAATTGAGGGAGAAGAAGCGATTTGTGTGGAAACTGCTCGTTAAGGATTGATTAATTACACCATATCTTCATTATTAATTGCAATTATGCAAATTTGGCTAGAAGCCATATGCACCCCGGGCAGACCGACCTTCCTGCCAAAAAGAATAAAAATCGATGAAGAATTGAGACAGAAGAAGTGATTTTCGTAACATGTGGACGACGCTGGACGGACAACACGTGATGGCGTAAACTCATCACCTGTTGGCCGGATGACCTAATAATCAACAATGAGGTGGTGGGATGACGTGGAGTTACTGCTACCACACTGAAGTTTCTCTAACAGCATGTCCTGAAGGGCTTTACTCCTCGATACCACAACAATTTGCAAATAATTTATTTTTTTGTGAGATTTTATTAATTAAAGAGTGACATCTCATACATTTTATTCATTTCAAGCTACCGTTAAACAAGTCAGTTCCTGTTATCACTTACACTATAGCAGCTATAAATAATCGCTCCCTCACCAGCCTCTCTCTTTTCAAAAAAACCCACAAGTTGTAATCTCCTCCGTCCTGAAGATCCTGGAGAGTTTAAAGTTCTGGACCCCTTGCACTGATGTCACATTTACGTTAGCAACCGTTGCTACCCTTATGAACTTTGCTTACATACTGTTTACATCCTGAAGACGAGCGATATCGAAGATATCCGACGTCTGTTGCTGTTGTCTGAAGAACACTACAGATAAAAAAGCTCTACTACCGGATTACTTGGATAATCTTTGTCAGAAAGAAGCGAAGGATAGATATGCGCACTTTATGAGCGGTTATGATCCGTACAAAATTCCTTGAAATGACTTGAGTGACGATGTAGATTTGTGGCCTAGCCTTAGCGTTAGCGCCATGTTGGAATGTACCTTCTTTTCCTGAAGAGTCCCAACACGGAAGAACAGTCAAATAAGATGGCCTGAATGAGGCTGTAGCTCATACCGGCCAAGACGCCCATAAAATCGTAAATAAGACAGGTGGCACGACCATCTTGACAAGTTTTATGCACACCCACTTGAGGAACATTGTATGTGAGTTTGATTGAAATCTGATCAATCCTGCAAGAGTAGCGATTTTTGTAAATTGTGGACGGACGGACGACGAGTGATCACAGAAGCTCAAAAACTACAAAAGCAAGAAAACCTTTGTGGAAAGGCTGTAACTGTCAGAGCTGCTGTGATAGAAAATTAACTCAATCCTCGTGATTAAAACAGATATGCGAGATGCGATCAAGGCTTTTCATTTACGCTACACTTCAGTGATATATATATATATATATATTAACTAACAATCTGGTTTTGATAGCGACGTGCATTTCCATACCTGTAGGTCCCCTGTGTTCTCCAGATCCTCCTGGCCCACCAGAAGCTCAGAGACTGATCCCGGACCGGAAGCTTCTCGTAACCTCAGTCTGTTTGCCAACCTTTCTTTAGCGAGTCCTCCAATTGGCCCTCTGCGTCCTACGGTCTGTCTGCCGCTCCATCGCCCGCCTCCGCAAGCCGAGCCCAGCTTCGTCTGAGACTTGTCTCCTTTTCCTGACTCTTTGTCCATCGTACCTGCTCTGGCTGCTTTAGCAGGGCATGTTTTAGTCTTGTTGACTTGCTCTCCTAAACCCAAAGGGGTAGAAGCGGGCTTGCTTGACCTTGTTTGGTGGATCTCCGGATTGGGTTTGTGTTTCTTGGTTAATGGGGCGTCGCCTTGGCTTTCACTGTTGTAGAAACTGGAAGATTCAGACCTGGGTCTCCTCAAATCTGCAGAGACGTAAAACAAGAATGGAATCATACTTTAAATCCAGCTATTATGTGTCTGTACAGTCGTAGAAGTGCTCTTACTGAATGAACGCTTTAGATTAAATGACATTTATCAGTAGATTTAGCATGGCTAATCACCTTGGTTGGAGCTCGGAGCAGAGCTAGCAACATTGCTCCCTCTTATTCCAGAGGTGGTCTCACTTCCCCAAACATTCATCCAACCCTCCGTGGTGGCGCTTTCTGCAGACGAGGAGAAAGCTCCTGGAGTCTGCTGCTGATGTTCTTCCCTCTGAAGGTTTTCCAGACACTCTGCCAGCTTCGTGTGGCCCCGGGATCGGGCTGTGGCCAACGGTAAGCGTCCGAGAGAATCAGGGATAGCCAGGGCACGTCGATCCCACTTATACAAAACCACTGCTGCCTCCGTGTGACCCAAAGCACAAGCCCACATCTGGAGAACAAAAGTCATGATTTAAAAGCCAATTTAAGACAACACTTAAATAAAATAAATCACTTCGCCACCAAAAACTCACCAACGGGGTGCAGGAGAAGTGATCGACATTCAAAGGATCCACCTCTAACTCCAGGTCAATGCTGTCTGCATGCTTAGTGCTGTGGAAAAATAGCTTAAAAATTAGCGCCATGCATTAGCGCTACGACCGATATTTCATGCGCGATGTTAAAATATCACTCACCGCCACTTGATGAGGGTCTGGATCAGGTTGGCGTAACCCTGCGCAGCTGCCAGGTGGAGTAGGGTCATACCCCGGAAAGTTTTGGAGTGGATTAAGTGCTTGGATTTTGCCCAGCAAGCACGGTTCATCATCTTCTCACACACCACCACGACACGACTCTCAAAGGAGCTTCCAGCTTGTCCTGGACTCTGACTCTGACCCGGGGAGAGCTGAGGGGACATCGCATCCGACGTACATTACTACACTAATCACAACATGCTGTTGCAGGAAAATAATCAATGATGGGACAGTGTGATGAAGCGGAGTGCCTCTTCTTCTTATGATTCTTATCATAATTAATAAATAATAGCATGTCATAGTTTTTATTAAAAAGAGGAGAACCGTCAGGGTGTTCAGAGAAGCCCAAACATGTCAGCATTTCAAATGTTATATTTAATTTATTTCATCCTTCCATAATTTCATGATAATTATTCTGTTCTAATTCTAATTTGGCCTCATTTTCTCTCAAACGTGTGTCAGAAATGAAAGGGTTACTGTCCTGAAGACATTAAAATCGAGTTCTCCAGTGAGATTGTTTGGTTTGTTGTCTCCAGGCTGAGAAGAGTTTAGAGCTGATCACTCATTGGTTAGGACTTCATTGCCGGGACAGAAGGCCATTGCAGTGCATGTTAAGTGACAGATTAATTAATTAATCAGATTTTGATTTATAGTGGGCGGGACAAAAAATTTATCACCCTCTGCCTTTTCGAACCCCAACGCGAGCTTAACTATGAGTCAGCGCAGCAGTGAAGTCACCTTCCAGCCGGTGTAGCGTTCATCAGTAGTGTTAGCGAATGCTAATAAAGCAGTCAAGCC